>NNCF01127741.1:910957-957114 GCA_002313205.1 Laupala kohalensis | reverse complement strand
ATGAGTTTCTAGATTCTTTCCATCCTTCAAACACATCACATTCATCAGGTAAATCCTTAGCCTAATTCATTTACTCACCAACCAGCAAAGTCTTAATAGTAGTAGTAGTAGTAGTAGTAGTAGTAGTAGTACTAGCTCGTACTGTTCCTCACTACTACTATTAACATCTCAGGGCTCTAATGACCTGGACGTCGGCAACCCTTAAAGCTATAATTAAAAAGAAAAGAAAAAAACTAACATCTCCACGTGAGCCAAGTTGTTGGTAAACCCAGCTAACTGGCCCACCTACTAACAATATCCCCACTACCCACATCCAATCGCCTCCTAGAGATAAGCTTCAATAGCACGCTACGTGTCCCATTTATAAATACTACAATGAATGAAAAAATGTAGTTTTAAAATGTGTGTGTGTCTGTGTGGGGAACACTTCCACTGGGATTTCTACTAATGATTTAGTATTAGTGTAAAAAAATCTCTCTTGAGGACTTCTTCCGTCTTCAGTCCATCGCTTAGTCACAGAAATAATTTTTATTTAGAATTCTCCGACAGCTTTGGGAGGAAGAGTTTGGCCACCTTGGCGACACCATCTTGTCCCTCTAACTACTCATCACACCAAATTTATTATTGTAGAATTCATTTTTTAATATGGTTGTTTGCACAATTCATCTGGCTCCAGAGCGAATGAGCTCATTCGTAACGCCCCCCGTCTCGCTTAGCGTAGGTAGAGCTAACCGAGCTTGGAATATTTCGAGATAAAGCCTACTGCATAAAATATTGGCAAAACTATAAAATATAAAAATTTAAGTTAAGCGAACCGAAGTGCTTCTTTCTCAACTGCAATAGCGGCAACATTATTCTCACTTTCACAGCGTTGCATAAACGATTAGGATATGATTATATTGGAGCGACGATCAGCGATACGAACAAGGAGAAGAGTGAAGCGGAGAAGCGAGCAGAGCGACAGTAAAGTCTAGCTGCCGAACGAAAAGTTACCAAATTCGGGAGAACTGCCAACCTACTCAATTGATTCCTTCTATGTCGTACATTACTCTACTTAGTGATATTTTCATATTATACGTTGTATTCACTACTACCAAACTTCACAAAATACCTCTAGGAGAGCTTGACCTAAAATACTCGTTTTCTATCCTTTGTAGAGTAACACAAAATTAATATTCCTATTAATAAAATACATTACATAAATAATCCTAGAAATCTTAATTTTTTAATCTACTTTCAACGAAATTCATTTTACGGTAGTCTCTTTGTTGTTTCCATAGCGTTGGTCCACCCGTAAGGTAGTGCAAGTGCTACCAAACGATGATTTTCATATCAAACGACAATCTGAGGCAGTCCAAGTCTTAACGAGTATCGGGGTTTTTGTTCTAAAATATTGGTGGTGGCTGTCTTGAGACACCACTAGAGTCCGCTATCTTTGTTCTTTGTCCAAACACTCGATAACTTGAGTATAGTAGTCGGCATCGACATATCTGCGCATGCACGGATGTTCAGAGCCTCTCAGCCTGTCTTCAGCTGATCGTTCAACATAACCTCACAAAATTTACTCGTTGAATTAATTTCCACATCTGTTGTGGTTTTAATTTCTTTTTACCCCACAACGCGACTCTTCGGAGCACGCAATTTATCAATTACTAAAAATCCATCGCAGTACACTGCAATACAATAGCCGCAACAACATGAGAGACCCTAGTTTCGATATGAGCGAGGAAAATGTACCCAAAGGTTTTCGTTGCTTTTATCGTTGGTCGCAGCGCTGGTCACAGTGACGACATAAACGCCCTCATTTGTCACCACGCGAAGTGTCGCATTGCTCTTCTCTTTTCTCTTGTCGCTGATTGTCGTTCCAACATAATCATACCTTTAGGTGAGAAGACGATTAAAGCAATAATGATTATAACATTTTTCTACGGTCTTAGAATAATTAAGTGTACGATAAAAGTACAAAAAAAAAGAATCACTTATAAAAAAGTGCAATTTTCTGCAGCGATTATTTTAAAGTTTCACCACTAATATATTCACCAAACGATATCGCCAATTAAAACTGCCAAAACATCAAGACTCCAAGGAGACTCGAAACTAATGAGGATAATCTCTCTGAACTGAGAAGCGCGATAACAGGCTGAGGATATTTCCATCAGTCATCAGAGAAGCTAATTCCCGGCAACAAACGAATCCTGATTTGATTCGACTTTCAGATAATTCGGGATAATTCAGATAATTCAGATGTTCAGTTGAGTAGAGGCTGAAACGACAACCCTTAAAGAACGAAAGAAAGCAACAAGAAAAGTAAACAAACATTGGAAAACTATATTTTTCACTTAACCATGGTTATCACTATAGAAAATCTTATGAAAAATCTTGCCTCTAGTAAATACATGAGGAATGTCCTTCAAAACAAATCAAGAAAACATTGTCGTCTCGCCTATCCGACAAAGAGGAGATTAAGTAAGAAACGCGCAATTCCTCCTTTCCACGATTCAAGCAGACATTGCGGAGTAGTGGAACTATTCATCACACAATGAGTCTACAACGCTTTTCACAAAATCTAGCAGCCTCCAAAGTTTTATTTTTCAAGCAAATATTTTTAAATATTCTAGAACACACAAAAATTACGGATGATGAGCAATCGTCCCTCATTGTAAATATCACAGACTTCAGAAACGTAATAAAATGATACAAAGGAAAATGAAAGAATAAAATAAAAAAGAGAAAATCGTCAGAACCAAGCCGCATTCCGTACGACTTTTTTTACGACGTTAGTTGGATCATAAGCACGAAGTAGAGCCCTTCGACGCACGATGGAAAGATGAAGTAGAAAACTTTTCATTGTGTACCCCTGTAGAAAATCTTAATCATACAATTAAGAGTATCTTTGGTAATATCACTGATACCTTAGAATGCAAAAATTAGAAGTTATAAACTTCGCATTTTTTTCACACAGAGGAGAAAAATTCAGACTAACAAGTCAGAAACATGACTAAGAAATCATGTTTCCTAAAGATTTTATCAAAGGTTAAAAAAGTACACTGGAGGCAACTTCGGTTATAATGTTGCTACGGCTGAGTCCTACAACGATCTTGCATACCCGTAAATTGTGCGAAAACGCTCGGAACAGACGGCAAGCTATTTAAATTTTTACTCAGATGTCGCGCGAATAGATGTTTAGAAAATGATGCTTTTTTCACCCCTGAGCGACTCCAGGGGGAATATTTATTGCCTTATTTCTGTCGTAGCGAGATTCAGGTCATGAGACTTTTCCCACAACCACATAAATTGGGCGAATAATAGTGAAAGATCCGCGGGTATGTCACATATCGCACCCGCGCTATTCCGCTCAGTAGTACGTAGGAGAGCGCAACCACTACACTACTGCTGTAAAGAAATTCATCCCCAAACTCTAGCATGAAGAAGTAAAGGGGCACATTGAAATGGTGACAATTGTGTATGGAACATGATCGAAAACTTCATATTATGCAAAGCTAAAAATTAAATAAATAAATTTATTGATAAGAAAAGATGAGTCAGCTTTCCTCAGAACAGTGAGATCGTCTTCCGCCAAATAAAATACATTTGGTCAAAAAATACAGAAGGCGATTTATTTTTTAGCAAGGACGTTTTATAAAAAATATTATGTACTTTGTTTATAACATTTATTCGCTCCATTACCTTAAGCATGAATTATAAACGATTGTAAACCGCCAGAGTTGGAACAAAATGCCAGTTTTCATTTATTCCGCAAATAATTCGCATTTGTTAATTCGCAATATTCTAATAATGCCAGAATTATAGATTCGTGCGAACTGCGTTCTTGTACATACACATGCCACAGAACTGAACTCGTTTCTGCTACGCATTTCTCTAGAAGAACACTATATAAGGTCTCCTTCTGCTCGCAGTTACACGTCACGATTTTCGCAACTAGTTTATTGACGTAGACACTAATTTCACTTCCAAAATATGCTCTTATCTCCTGTACACTTGCAAAAGGGTCACTCAAAGTGTGTTGCCCAGCGATACTATTGATTTCACTCTCAAGGACAAGTGTACTCTAAACACACTTCTTGAGGAGGATTTTCCTGGTTTGGCTTTGCTTACATTCCTGGCTGCTGAGCTATATTAGGGGTGCTGGTTATGGAAGAATGCGGAGGAATAGCCAACACCATAGATTGTGTTTAGTAAAAGTAAATAGCCCAAGGTTAAGAGATTAATGCCAGCCAGTTGCTGGAGGCCTCTTACCAACATTAACTATTAGCTGCGATTTGCGAATAATAAATAAATGAATTAATTTACTGTCAAAAAGCAGTTACAAGCTGCGTATGAACACGTCGAGGACAATAAACTAATTTACTCTCCGGAAGCAAGCAAGGGACAATCCCATCAATTCCCATCAAGGGCCCTAAGGCAAAGGCGGATTTAACTTTTCAACATACTCCTAACGATAAAAAAAAGTTCGACATGTCATATAGTATTAACAAATACCAACAAATATTGTATTTAATAAAACACGAAAGTCATTTACAAGTACGTATTCTCGAGCTATAAATCATTCGGAAAGTATTGTTGATAATTCGTAACTATTAAATAACATTAAATTCGCTAATATGTATTTCAATTGATGCCGTTCCTAGGCGAGTGCTTAGCGAGTCTTTATAAAAAAATCCGCCTCTACTCGAAGGAAAACCGGAGAAAAACCTGGGCCAGGATGGGGCTACAGAATTAATGTATACAACCGTGCCAGGGTTGAGCACATACACAACTAAATGTGTATGAATAATAAGACATAATACTAGCATGCAGGAAAATACTTTCGAAATTGTTGTCCGATATTTTGAAAGTACTACAACAATGGCGTGATAAAGTACAAGACCGCATTAATTTTTATTAAAATCAATAAATTATTTTAGTGTAGAGGCACTGGTGCAGAAGGTAGCTTTTAACCGCGGATTTGAAGAGATTAAATTTAATAATATCTTTTATATTTTTGGGCAGGGAATTATAGAACGGTACCCAAATGATACGACCCTTTTTGACAAAGCGCGGTTGACACACACGGACAATGAATATTATTCCTCTTGCGTGTATTGTGTTTGTGCACCAAACTGCTTTGTATGAAATAAGGGTGGTCTTCAGTAATTCGGTCTTAACACACACGACAGATTCATAAATGTAAATGCAGGGTAGAGTAAAAATATTTAATTTCTTGAATAAAGGTTTACAAGAGATTCGGGGGTGAGATTTATAAATTATCCGAACAATCTTCTTTTGAATTCTGAAAATATGGACTCTCAGCCCGGAATTGCCCCAGAAGATGACGCCGTATCGTAAATGGGAGTAAACATTTGCAAAATATACGCAACTGGAAATATGTGGACTAACAATATTAACTAAGATTCGTAATGCGTAACAAAATTTAGTTAATTTGGAATTAAGATTGTTGACATGACAATTCCATTTGAATATGAAGACCTAAAAACTTTGTATTAGTAACAGTAATTATGTTCCGTTTAACGAAAGAGAAACCTGGGGTAAAGATTATGTGATACTATTGTGAAATGACAGACACCGTTTTGTCAGTGTTTACAATAAGGCAATTTGCATGAAACCAAGCCGAGAGGTTAGACAAAACTTTTTGAGCGATGGCGTGTTTACATAGTAGATTAGTGTCATCGGCAAAAAAGGACCATTTTGCAATTTGATGTGGAAGACGACACGTCATTCACATACAACAGAAAGAGTATAGGGCCGAGAATTGAACCTTGGGGGTGTCCCGCGAGTTACTGGCATTGTTTCTGAAAGGCAATGATGAATACTTTATTTTTAGTATATGATATTTCGACTTGTTGGTAGCTATCTTTTAAATAGGAAGTCAGCTACTGATGCGCAAGTCCACGAATACCAAAAGATTGAAATTTGGAAAGGAAAATTTCGTGATCAATGACATTGAATGTTTTAGATAAACAAAAAAAACACCCTGAGGATTTTCTCCATGATCAAGAGAAGTGGTAACATCATTTAAGAAAGAAAATACGGCGCTGGCGGTGGAAAAGGATTTCCGAAATCCGTGTTGATCGTCAGAGAGAATATTTTTTTATAGACAATCTAGAAGACGTTTATAGAACAATTTTTCAAGGATTTTTGAAAAAGAGGGTAGTAGAGAAATTAGTCGATAAATAGCAACATTGTGTTTGTTTCCTTTCTTGTATAAAAATTTCACTTTAGCTCTCTTAAATATGTTAGGAAACACCCCTTCCGACAAAGAACTATGAAACACATTTATGAATGGATTTAATATAACGTGGGACGAAAATTTAACAATAAATTCAGGTATATCACCTACGTCTGTTGAATTTTAAAAAAAATGAACTAATGATTTTCATGATTTTCATGATTTCACTGGCGTTAGTTTCTGAAGTGAATATAGAATGGGGCACTTGGGTGAATATATTCGGAGGACATTCGTTTTGAGATATTGAATTAGTTATTTTACCTACTTCTGAGAAATAAGAATGAAACAAATTTGCGATGTCAAGTGGATTTGATACGATTTTGCCATCGTTTAGTAGAGATTTTTTTTCTTCGCGATTTTCAGGTGACGTAATTTTTAACAACATTCCACATGGTTTTGGTCCGGTTGTTCGATTTTAATATCTGCCTGTCATTTTCCATAACTTTAGCTGCATAGACTACTTTTCGGAGAATAGTCTTATATTTACGGAAATAATTAAGGAATTCGTGTGGTTTCAGAGTTTTGAAAGATAATATAAACGGCGTTTGTTTTTGGAAGAAATTCTTATCCCTTGGGTGATCCATCTATTGTATTTCTTTGAGTTAATTAATTTGCGTTTTATTGGAAAGCTAGTTGTAATGTTTTAGGAATGTTGAAAAAAATACATTGAATTTGTCGCCGGTGTTTTGGCAATTGTAAACATCTTTCCAAGTTTCCTCACGCAAATAATTTGTATATAAGGACAAAATTGTGTCGTTAAACTGTCTAGAACACTTGTAAATTATTTTAAGTGACTTCAGTTTAATTGATCGCTCTATCCGGCACAAAACACTTAAGAGAAATACGAGATTTCATTTTTGACAATAATCTGATCTAGCAATGTTTGAGATGAAATGGAAAGGCGTGTAGGTTCGTTTATCGTAGTTACAAGTTTGAAGGAGTCGATAAGATTATTGAATCGACTTATGGGTGAACTTGCGTAATCGGAAGCACTCAGGAAATCAATGTTAACGACAGATTTTTTTACAATAGATTTTTTGGATTTACATGTAATAAGTTTTAAAATAATTTCAAAATTCCGAAAAAATATGCCAAGATCTGATTGAGGAGGTCTATAAATTCATAAAACAATAATACCTATGTCGTTCAACTTAACTGCAGAAAATTCTAACGCGCTACAGAAGTTCTCGTAGTCTGACAATTGAGAAGATAAAATATCATGACGAACGTAGATACACGTACTTGGGGATTTTTTCCTATAAAATTTTGTCGACAATAAGAACTTGCTAAATAATAATTAGAAATATACGTATCATTGAAGTTGTTAGTTGAAAGCCAATCTTCTGTGAGACATAGCAAATCGAATGGATTTTCGTGTAAAAGAATTTCAATGTCTGTCAATTTGTTTGAAAGGCACTGGACATAGTGATGAAATATAATTATTTTATTTTCGCAAAGTTTGTGATTCTCGAGAAATGGGATCGAAGTTAGTTTGTGGAAGGGAATATGAATTTGGTTCAGCTGCTAGTCCCGGATCAAGCCTGCACGCTGCACCGGAACGCGATTGTCACCTTCGAGTACCACATCCTACTCTTGAGCGCAAGTTGCAACTGTGAATGGGGGTGGAAGGAGATGTAGGAATAGATGAGGTCGAGTGAGATGAAGGATGAGGCGAAACATCAGGGACAGGGGAAGAAATGGGTGTGATGATGGGAAAGGGAGGGAGTGATGATGAGGTAGGAGCATAGGGAGATGGGGGAGGTGATTAGGTAGGTGCAGAGGGGAGGAAGAAGTGTGGGAGGGGGTGAAGGAGCAAGAGGAAAATGTGAGGTCAGATGTGAAGCTAGGAGACAACCGAAGTGATATTTTCCAGACAGTCTCAGGTGTAAACCGTGCTGGGTAAATTCCTTGGCAGTCAGGAGTGGTTGCAAATAAAAAAGTGTTTTTTGTGTCTGCCAGGTGATGTATTAGGGAAGTATTTGTCAGCTGAATTTCGTGGTTTATTTGTGGAAGGTTGAAGCGTGGAGGCAGGCTAGAGAGTACTATGTTTGTGTGCTGAGAGGCCGTTTTTAGTTTTTGTTCTGAAGCGTTGAAATGACCGCCCAAGTTAATATCGTTCTGCCCACCTTTGATGATTATCTAGTCCTGCTCTGCGAGGTTTTTTAGTGTAGGTGTCCAATTCTCGAATAACTTCAGCCAAACGAGCGGTTGGCTTAAAGAAACCGGGGACTGAGAACTGGCTGGGAAGCAATTCACGAAAAACGGAGGATATGTGACGACCGTGCGAATCAGCTAACATGAGCAAGTTTGATTCCTACGTGGAAATGTTGACTTCATTTCTGGGTAGCACTTTACGTGATTTTGGGGCTGTGCTTACCATTGCGTGGTTTGTGAACAAGTTTGGGTAGTGGACGGGAGGGGATGAAACGAGTGGGTAAAGGACGAAACTGGAACATGTCATCTAACACACTAAACCTATTTTGAGTGAAGAGTTGGGCTGGCGCATGTGTATTTGGTCGAACCGGGTGATATCAGTTGGAAGGATGGCGAGAATTCCTGACTGTAGTCCAAACGCCGATCGTGTTCTTATTGACCTGTTCCAGCTTATTGATCTATGTATCAATATAATCTACCAAGTCTTTGTTCGCCTTGTGAAGGTCAGTGTGAACATCAAGCGTTGTTGTCTACCTGGGAGAGGTCTGTCGAAACTAAAAATATTTCAGTTCTCGAGATTTGCGTACTTCTCCTTAGTCAGAGGCAAAGAAGATTTTTTGTGGGGCTTTAATGACCTCGATGTCGGCGAGTCGTAGAGCCCGAAATTTTGTACAGGTAGGGAAAATGCAGTTACGCACTAAGGAGAGCCAACATGTCTCTCCCCGTGTGTGGGACTCGCCGGCAAAGAAGAAACAAGCTCTAGTGTAATAACTGATCGGACAGAAACAATTATTTTATGTGTGAAAATATATCTGCTTGGCACACGACTAAGTGTTATGAATTTGGAATTATAACGCGTAGCTTATTATGTTCCGATCTTTTAAGAAAGATCTTTCTCAGAGACATTTAAAGACATTAGTGAAAAATTGCATTTATTATAAATGTTAATGATTTTTTTTATTATTACTGTATTGAAATATACTTCAAATTTAATGAAAATCGTATTCAAACTCTACCACATGACGAATAACCATAAACTATTAATTATTGGAACATTGATAATTCTTATACATTGGTGGATTAGACCTCTCCGAGTTGACACAGAAATAACAGATACCAGCATTGACAATATTCTTGACTACTACCATATGATATATTATTACATGAATATCAACGTTTCTGCCTCTGGCGAAAGCATTGCTTGCAATGGAAATATTTATTTAAGTTCAGACCCCTCCCAGGTAGGAAAAAGGCTCCTGACCGCACACCGTGTCACAGCAAATAGTTCACGTTCGTAAGGGGCCGTGTCCACATATGGCCGACCAACATCTGACTCACCAGCAAGATCAGCGGCGCCCACATCGCACCAACAAGCGCAGTAGAGATAGTCATTTCTGCAACAAAGGAATATTTATTAACTTCCAGGTCTCAATGTGGATGCAGAGACAAGCATTCCTTGGTTCAATCAATGCAAATGACTGGAAATAAGAAAAAAATATAAATTTCACTGTAAACCGTGAAAATCAGCGTCTGGTTCTTCGACCAACAACAAGAGAAAGTAAACAAACTGGTAGAAACGTACATGTGCAAATCACCCCTGGATTCGATGAAACTTTGGGACGAAGTTAAAATTTAAATGCTCCGATAAACATTTACATTTAGTTCTAGATTGAAGTACCCAAATATTGTGAGGATATATGAAATAAATTTAGTTATAATTCAGATTTCGTTGTCGTCGATTATTATATTTTCGTCGATTTTCCCGAGAAATATGTATTTCTGGTTTGGTCAGTTGTCCCGGATGTCGTCGGTGTGTCCACGTGACCGCTGCCAAATTTTGCGACAACAAACTGCGACTCACGCATCCTCCAGCTCAGTGTGAGGTTGTTTCTGGTGTTGTGAGCATAACCCCGTGCATCTAACCCAACATTTTTATTGGGTTTTATGGAGAAAATCCTTCAGATAATGCACTTGCAAGCAGTCTGCAACTTCTTAAAGATATTGCCCCATTTTAGGCAAATCCTTAAAATGTAACAAGAACAACTCTCACGACAGTCTTCTTTTGTGGTATGGTTCTACTGACTGGGAAACTGGCTCTAATGCCAAAAGACCAGGAAGGTTAGTGACCCCAGATAATAACTTGATAACTAAGGTCGTCATGGAGATGGTTCTCAAATGTTCACTTATTCTGTACATTAGACTTTTATATTCATTGTACATTAATTTCTTATTGTTTTTCAAATACATCAGTATTTCTTATCTACAAAATTTGGTTTAGGTAAGTAATTTGAAGTGTCTAAAACGAATTGGTTGGATTTACGTTGATTCACAAAGAAATTATTCCCCGTTTTCCTCTGTTATGGATTTCGCAGTTTGATTTCAGACAGATCCTCGACGAAAATTGAGGTATCACTCAGGACGTTTAGTGAGGTTACGCTCTCGGCAATTAGCTGCTTTCAAGTCCAATCGCAAAGTTTACAATAGAGTGAGGAAGTACGCAGGCAAATAGTGCATACGATGAAACCTCCACGAGACAGAGTCATGAGAGTTCTACGGTACGTGTGCGAAGGTGGTAAGCAATTTCATTTGAATGCATTCCATTCGCTGTGTGTACGTATCAACATGAAATGTTAAGTGCTGCATTATGCTTAATGGGCTTTATGGACGGCACCTAAAATTGCATTACAATGCACTAAACTTTAAGTTTTACATATCCCCTGAAACCCTTTCCTAAATAAAATCCTGGATCTGCCACTGCCCCAAACACACCCTTATTATTTACAGTATTTCCTACTTAACAGATTCTATCCTAAAACATGTCAAATCTATACTCAAACACTGCCCATCCAAAACTGTCAGACTCCAACACTAATTCGTAGTATTCCTGGAGAAAAAACCTTGTAATGCATGAAGACAATTTGCACTGTTTAGACTTCTTAGGCGCTCCACTTAGTAAGTAGGATAACTCCCGAAATTGGTCGAGAGATTATGTTCCGAATGCTCCTTTTCCATGGACTTACATATAAAACATCAGTTCACTCTTTTCTTAAATATAACCCGCAATGGTTAAATAATTCAGCTTCTGAAACTTTTCTCATATCATAGGTTGTGCAGTATATGGTGTCTTAATAATAATATAAAACTTTGAAGGAGTTTGCGTCTTTTGTTTGATTAGAAAATGAGTAAATACAATAATACTCCTAGTTCAAGGAACGTACGATAACAAATAGATGATTTATAGAGTTGAAAGAAAATATTTTGATTAATTTTGTTTCCGGATTCAATATTAAGAAAACTTGTTCTTTGAGAGGAGTATCTATCTAGAAATAAATTTAACTTCGTTGCAAACTAAAATTAAAAATGCAACGTCAACAGCCAGGTGAAAATAGCGACGGACCGGGACTCGAACCAGGGACCTCCAGCAGGAAACTCTCCTCCACAAGTAGGTACCCGGAAGATGAGAGTTAAAATTAAAAATGTCCAGTTATAATTTAAATTTAATATTCTGTTACACAAATTAATCAGAACCTATTCAAGAACGTTTTTACAGTAAAGAAAATGGCTTTTATTGAAGTGTTACATTATTTTAATGTTTTTTCCTCCAATAACTAAATTTATTAACTGGAATTATCTCCTAAATTCACACAGTTGATTCGCCCATAGTTCTGAGATTTTAACAAACGTGTAGGCGTATTACATTCGGACCCGTGACGGACTTTCCTACCATGCTTACGAAGAAAGGAAACAAGTCATTTTGATGCGGATTTCCAAGTACGCTCATTAACACAACCATTCCATTGAAATAATCACTTCATAACCTTCACGATGCTACTCATTACCTTCAGGGAACTTATCTCGAGGCTTCCAGGATTTTTTACAACCCTGGTTTTAAATAAAAATGAACCTCACGAGTTGAGTGTGATCGTATGTTTTGTAGACACAAGCACTTTGCTACATGTAACATTTGCTTTATGTAGCATTTCCTCTGCTATATGTATCAAAATGCTACATGTAGCTAAAACTTTTGCTATATAGCGATGTTACACGATTCCCACTTGGAGTCGGAAAAGATCAAAGGGATTTATGTAGAAAGTTTCGCCGTCGTCACCACTGCCGAGGTTTGCAGATCAGAGTACAGAGGAAAAAGTACCGGCAAATCATAGGGCAGCCATATTGGGCGTACACACTGTCACGGAGAACAAACTTTAAATTACCTTTAAAAAAAAACAATACAACTATCCAAATTGAGATCATATAAACATCGGCAATTGATTATTCGTAATAATTTAATTGATAATAAAAAATTATTCTTTAAAAATTCATTGGTTGTAATATTCTTTATTGTATATATTTTAATAGATTATGTTGATATTATTACACCGTCCTTATTTGTAGACAATTATTTATTACACGCAACTACAAAAAAGGTCGGTTTATTGATATCAATTTAATAATGATTGAAGTCGTGAATAATGTCAATCTTTAATAGATAATAACAATTCAAATAATTTATAATCATTTTAAATGTTTTCGTTTCACCGATTTTAATTGTTTTAATTTTAAAATAATTGTTTTTAACATTATGATTGTTTATCACGATTATTCAAGTCAATGATTTTAATAGTTTATGAATATATTTCAATTATATATAAACAATTGTTTTTAACGTTATAATTATTTATAACAATTAAAAATTTTCCGCATAGTTGCAACAAAAGGTTAAATCATATGCCCGAAAAAATATACTCGGAATGAAAACGTTTCTGTCGTAACGCTTAGTACATGAAAATGAACGTTTAAACCGTACACACCGTATACACTAGTTTCAAGTATAAGAAACTTCATTATACTATTTCTGAACTTCTAAAGGACAAACACTAGAATTGGCAACACCGTACTGAACAAAACTATAGTTTGTCATGTTTCCTTGCTTGGAAAAATTTAACTTATGAAAAAAATTCATGAACGGAAATGCACTGTTTATTATTTTATTGTATATTAGTCGCAGTTAATAATTTTGTTGTCCTCAACGTGGCCTTAAGAAGCTTACAACAGCTCTCTTGACATTAAATTATTTATTAAATTATTAATTTATTTATTATCAGTCTAATTAGCTTGATGTTGGTATAGCGCTTGTGCACAGTGTAGCCAACACTTCGCCATCGTTCATAAGAGTAATGTTATTTATAATTCGCGTTATGTTGACAGGTCATTCGAATTATTGTGGAACGAATATTACCTTATGTCATCAAAGTCAGTTTGTTGTGTTATCAAATTGTATTTCATTACAGCAAATAGTCGCTTTTGTGACTACTGCAAATATTTATTTGGATCTAACTTGAATTCGTAGAAGTTGGCAATTCGTGTTAGACAGTCATATTGCGTAATTTTCGGCAAATATACATGACTGAGTATAGTACAGGTCAGTTTGAAAACGGCCAAAATTAGTTCTACAAATAGTATCTTCCATCCTAGCTTGGTCGTATATTTCGGTCAACTGCTGAATTCGGCAGTTGTGTTAAATTGGTAGCCGACTTGTGTGTTTTTGTTCCCTCCATAACGCACAAAGGAAACATACGATCGAAACCAAACTTAAGAATTTAATCTTATTATATTAAAAGTAGAAGACTTTCTGGACAGCTCATTTCGATTACACCAACTGCCCGCGTGCCACAACGTAAAATGTTTAGATAATAAATTAATTTTTTCTGTCTAAATGTGCATTTAGGTAGCCTAATACACTGATACACAAAGTGGTCTATATCGACCCCCAGGGGTCGACTACGACCAGCAAGGAGTTAATGTCAGCGAAAAACAAGATTGGATGTCCACGAGATATAAATGGGGTCCACGATAGTAGATCTCAATTAAGCAGGTAGGGACCTTAATTTTGACTTTCATGAATGGAATAATCTACATAGCGTATGTATGTTACGTGTATGTCATACCTGTAACTTATCCCGTATTATAAAATAAGGCGAGGAAGTTTTTAATTGCTTTTCCATCTACATACGTGGTCGAAAGGCGTTTCAACACGGTTGTCAATCTCCTAACAAAAAAAGAAACAGACTGGGCATCGCTGACCGGAGAGATGAGATTAAACGTAACTAAATTGATGCAAATGTTGAAAATTTAATATTAAAGCATCAGTTTCATCCCTCTTACTAAAAGCATTAATTTTTTGCTTAGTTATTTTATGTAATAGATAATAAATTTTAATTTGGATGGTTTTAATTTGAATTCAATTAATAAATGTATAAAGAGAAACGCGTTTTTTCTTTTTTTTCACATTAGTTAGAAATTTAAATCTCTCAAAGTGAGTAGCACTATACCAACTGTCAAAAACACATAGGAAGTTCATGAATTTGCAAAAATTCAATATTAGATAAGCAGGGGGTCTACCCAAAACCGAGAAGCATGGCAAGTGGTCCATGAAACAAAAACCGTTTGGGGACCTCTGGCCTATTACCATTATCATGCGACTTACTATTTTCAGATGCAGCAATAGTATCGCAAAAAAATTGTTATTACGAAAGATAATAAAATGTCAGCAGTACAATGATAACTATACGTTGTTTTATAACTATATAACAATGTTTCCGAAAATATTTTGACCTTATATTGAGGTGGGTTACACTCCAGATTTCTAATTTTTCTTCTCAGATAGGTTGTATAGTGGGAAAATTGTAACTAATGAAATTACGTATTTTATTTCTACAAAACATTTCATGAACGCAGTCTGACTTGTATGTAAATGAGGGTTAAATAAAAGACTAAGCAAAACATTGTTGTGTAAGTATCAGCGAAGCGGGGCTCCGTCCTGGCCTCACCTCGATGCAGACGTGCTACCTCAGAAATCAACATTCTTATTTTGTTTAATTCGACATAAACAATTATTTGTATAAATTATCTGATAAAAGACTTGGTACTTCACGGGGCATTACGAAAGAGCGGAGCATCGATTTCTTAAGTTCGTTTTCCCACGTCGCGAATGGGGAGACGGAATACGGCAGTAATTAGAAAAAGACCCGCTGCCCCTGAAATTAAAAAAAAGTAAACCATTTGTGTTCATTGATTTAAAATAAATTTGTAAGAAGTGTAAGCAAGAGTCGTATAGAGCAGTTATTTTTCATAGCGTAGTGAAAACATTTACTGAAACAAAATTTTTGGGTTCATATTCATAAGAAATCTGACTGCTGCCAGGAATTATCTTTCAACGACATAATGAGAAGTGCCCCGAATTGTCTAAAAATACTACACTTAGTTAAGTGTTGTATAAAATTTGCTACATGTAGTAAATGTTACATAGCAAATGCTACATGTAGCATAAAGTTATTTATGGGCCTGTACAACGATCTCTAAATATTTCACAAAAGCGTTAGAGAAGAGAGTTATTAGATAGTTGTGTTGTACATAAGAAATTAGAATGAGTTAAATGTTCAATTTACCTACAAGAACCTACCTACGCGAAGTAACTAGGGCCATCAGTGATCGGGTTAATATGAAATTGGACATAGCAACGAAACCATAAATTCTACATGTAAATGAAATAAGAAACATAATCACTTAATAGAAATACACTGTTAAAAGAGTAACTGCATAAAGATTTGCAAGTTGATCGCCCACTGCCACGAACTGTCCCGGCCACCATAAGAAAACCTAGTATCAGACATAGTACAAATTTTTTAAATGCCATTTGTAACATTTAATCCAAAGTAAAATATCCAGCATGAAGAAAAAAAGCAATCAACTTTTTCCCTGTACGGCTCACGTATCAATTATAGCATTGAAAACATTTTTGAACTAGAAACCAAAATAGTACAACCGCAATAAAAATATTTTAATGATAGATCAGATCCGGATAAACCTGATATCTCGATTAAGGAAGTTCTAATATATTAACGAGATAGAATATTCGAATAGGTGTAATTTAACTTCGAGGGTTATTTGTAACATGAACAAAAACATCACATGTATAATCGGAAATTATAAAATAGAAATATGAGATAATATATGCTCAAAGCAATTTTGTTTGATAGTTTTACGTTCCTGAAAAATTCTAGTATTTAAATATAAAACAGGAACAGGTAAGTAAAAATATCAAGAATTACAGTGTGTTCATTGGATACATATATTACCAATAGGTATTTTTTAAATGTAAATTAATAATATTAAACTAAATATTTTATGATCAAGTACTGAGAAGAATTAATTAATATCGCTGTATAAAAATATTGTAAAAAATGCATTGACCGCACGGACAAAGAAACCCACATCTTACGTTGCCTACAACATCAACCGACGTTAAATGCCGCAACAATGTAAGTTCAAGAGGCAGATATATGATCTGAACTAAATGAAGGGTGACACGTTGAAGAGTCCACGGGTCCCACGGGCCGCGGATATTGTCAGTTCTAGGAAGAGGTGTTGCCAGGCTGCCGTCAGTCCAAATCTGGCGAATATCCAACGTCAGCGGCAGGGCACCTTTTTCATCCCACCCCCGCCACTCACTCCTTCAAATTGTTTGCATTAATTCACACAACCATTTCACTTGCCTTGAAATTATATTTCACCTTCCTTGAATTAAATATAAAAATTCAAAACACATTCATTGGCGAATTTTCGGTTGTGTTACTAAGTGATCTACAGTCTCAGTTTCTAAGGCAAGTAAGACAATCTGACATCAAATTAATGGCATTCAGAATTAGCTGATTCCGTGTGGATGGGAGGCAATTTAACTCATATCATGTCCTAAAGACTCAGGTTCAGAAGGTACATAAAACATAATATTAATAACATTGTGTAAAATTAATTCTTTCTGAACGATAACAAGTCATTAATTTAATCTAAGATTTTTTGTTTTTTCAAAACTTTATTGTATGTCCAGTAATTCAATATTAAAGGTAACGCATTACAAATCTGCCCCTGACTACTTGCTTTGTGTGATCATTTCTGCATTACATTTCTACGACAAGAGCTAAATCTGAGTAGATAACAACGTAAAAAGAATTATCCGTTCATAGAAAAATAATAAATGAAGGAAAGAAAGAGTATTTGAAGCTGCTCATTATCTTCTGCCGAGTCTGAGGGTCAGCGGTCGCCGACTACGACCCTCACTTTCACTACTCACCGAGTCAGTAGAAGTAGCCAATTACAGAATGGAGTGCACAATATCCACTAGAGCTTCGCACTATTCGACGTTCTGCACCTCACGCACTCGAACCTACGCACTCGCAAATACACTCCAATTCGCTAGCACTTAGAGCTCCGAAGGCTTACGGACCATCGGCGGCCATCTTGTTTCGACAGCGCAGCGCGGCGAACGACTCGCAAGAGGCAACGGCAGAAAGTGAAGGCAAGCGAGCAACGAGCAAAGCGGCGGCGAGGGAGAGTACACTTCGCAGGGAGGGGTAGGGAAAGGGAGGGAGAACAGGATGTGGCATGAGGCGCCTCCTCGCCAACGCACTGTTCGACGATCTGGGAGGCTGTCCAGGTGTCGCTGACGAACTGCCCACAAAAGACTTGCGGGACCACGCCTTCAGTGAGGTGACGTGGCGACAGAGACAGCCTCGAGAGAAGCAAAACACCTTCGACATTTGTGAATATTAGCTTTCATCAACTCTCAGAAACTATTTTTTAGTTTAAAGGCTCTAATGACCTTGCCGTAGACGAGCACTAAAGCCCAACAAAAAAATGTTTTTAGTTTATTTGATCTTATTCTTAGAGTAGAACAATGATATCCAAACATACTTCATTAAAGGGTACTCCGTCGAAATATTGTGTTTTCAGTAGTTATTGGTTTCTATAGAATTTCGAATCGCATTAAAGGTCTCTTGCACAGAACGTGTAATAATATCGTAAAGAGAAAGGTGACAAGAAGTTGACTCGAAAAACAGAAAGTCACGTCTTAACTTCGAATGATTTCGAAAATTATATATAAACGTAAATGAAACACAAGAACACGTCAGGAAACATGAAGTGGTCCCCACATAACTACCTAACAATCCCTGTCGAGCCCACTAATTCGGAAATTCTTCTGTTTTCTGTCTAATATTCACATCGTACACATCTTCTAATGGCTTCCAATGCAACCCACGCACTCAAACGTTTCCCTGCTGGCAGCAAAGCGTTAAAGTAACTCATGGAAGCCTAACTGTATTTTATTTACCCCTTCCCCGGATGAGGATCTTAAACTCAGTTTCCACTGGAATGTTACTTCCTGTGCCGTCCTGTTTGGGGATAAACATGTGCGAATAATTAAACAAAAAGTTTTTCTGAAGGAATATACAAATTCTGAAGAATATACAAATTCTTGGTGAGTATTTATAATTGTTCCATAATGTCTTTAAACGCTCGGGCTAAGATCGAATGAGCGAGAACTGATGCAACAGCATCTCCGCTTTACCCACACAACCACACGCTCCCCACTCCATCACGCATTGAGGTCTCCCGCAGCTAACTGCTAGCAGTCTGCAGAAGCTCAAGCCTTTCTCTAACTTCATTGCCTTCTGGTATAAGTTGATTCAGTTTTCGCATACATAAACATTTTGATTAATGTGTCACACAGAAATACAAGTTTTGAGATCCCCGATGCAAAAAAAGTGAATTAAGAATCATATTACTTTAATAAAATATTAAATTATAATGATAATACACGTAAATATCACTTTTACTTGAAGAAAATATACTACTTGCCAAATAGTGTGAATTAAGAATCAAATTGGTCTTTTTAAAAAACTGAAAGAAGAGAAATATACTAATATTCGCAGCAAAATTTGTTTATTTTCTTCGCCTAATTATTAGTTTCTGACTACAGATAATTTTTTATTACACACAGAAACTACTATAAAATTAATTTTGATTCCGGAATGATACAATCATTCTTGCGCCATTTTTTTGGGACAAACACGGTGGACTATTGATCAAATCTGGAACAATGGTACGGTCTCGTCTGAGAGGCATTAAAAGAATCTTGATGTCATATATTTTGTAATATTATTTCATGTTTTCACAAGAGAATATTATTTTATTTTATTTTAATGAGTTAGGATTTCGTAATATTTTATGGACGCATGACCTTGCTGTCTACATTCTATTGTGATGTATTACGAGACACTGTCATGATGGAAGGATGGAATTAAATTGAATATGATTCAAGTCTTAAATTTAGAAATTTTACATGTTCTTTGACGGAGTCTCCGAAGAGTTTGTCAACAATTAATAATAAAAACAAAAAGAGTTCAGTGATAAGGTTTGAAGGTTCGCATTTTCTCTCTATTTGTACGTCAATGAATTGGTGCAGATGAAATCGCTTGTGCTAATCTGTTCTCAGAACAATCTCAACAAATTAAGCTTGTCGGAGGGAAACAAAGAATGAATCCAAACTCTCCAGAGTCGAACCTGGACCCTTCGCTGCAAACACGTCCGTACATTTATAAATTGAAGGTATTGGAGAGAATGTCCTTGAATATTGAGTGTAGTGTGTAGGAGTTTTGTTTCAGGAAGTATCTATCGGCGTACAGGTAGCTGAGCGCATCCGCAAACGCATCCAGTCGCGTCACGCGATCCTCCAACGCACGCGCGGTCACGCTTCCTTCACTGCATCGGAAGCAAGCGCCGTCTGAGCGACGCGCTTTAATGCCGTGCGTTTATGGCTCGGTCACGGAGCACCGCGAATCCACACTACGCAGATTCAGACAATAAACAATGATACCTAATCTAGGATTAAAATCTTAGTTCCCAATGTGTCAAATCCAAAAGTCGACTTTTCTATCGGTTTTAGAGAAGCATAAGTGAGATTTTGCTCGTAAAGAGTGAATGTTTAATTACAGACATATTTCGTACACAGATTGAAGGCAGTACCTTCTTTATTATACACGGCCTCAGCGGGTACTGACCTAGAGGTCCAAATTCTTGAGGGCCCAAAAAGGCTTCAAAAATTTAGATATTTGTAATTTTTTTAAATAATTTTTCAACATTCATTAATTTCTATAATTCACATTTACTTCTAAAATACAAACATTTGCAAACATCAAAGCAAATCAAAATATTTTGACTTTGTTTTTAAAAAGGACAAGTTGAATTATAATATGATTTGTTCGTGAATTATATAAGTATGGTTTGTTCATGACGCTACTCACGGTTCGAACATTTTTAAGTCCATAGAACTTGAATGTAGTCCATTCATAAATTACATTCCAGATGACACTATTCACAGCTAATGAACTCTCTGAACGTTTTTTTATTGAGTTTATTGCGCTTGTTTACATTACAACGAAATAATGAATAATAGACATATGTGCCATTTATTACTATCACAATTTAGAAAGCCCACTGATGGGCACTCTCATGTTACAACGACTGCGAGATCTCAGTAGTATACGTTGCGTTTTACATCAACCACTGGAATATCAACAATTCTACGACTGAAAAATGAAACTACTGAATCGTAAGTGACGAAAACAATTAGCCACGTCTTTCCGGTCTTGGTCCTCTGACGTTGGAATTCAGACAAAAGAGTTCTCGTTGCGAATAGCAACACTACCTACGTCCAATGACTCGAATTAATTAAATAAATACATTTATTGTCAAAAAAGCAGTTGCAATCCGCGTGTGAACGCGGAGGACAAACTAATTTACTCTCTGGAAGCAAGCAAGGGGTCGTCCCATCGATTCCGATCAAAGGCCCTGAGGCAGAGGCGGCTTGAAAATTTCAGCAAACTCCTTAGATAAGAATAAAAAGTTAGCTACGTGTTATAATATTAACAGAATACCAACAAATTTGTATTTAATAAAATATAAAATATAGATCACGAGTACGCTATATTATCGAACTATCGATTATTCGGAATATATTGTTTATCAATCTTAGCTATTAAAACGACTCTAAATTGGAGATTAATTATCACTATAGACTGCGCCCCTGAGCAAGAGCCCAGAGAGCCTGTGTAAAAAAATACGCCTCTACTCGAAGGAAAACTGGAGAAAAACCCGGGCAAGGATGTGACTACAGAATTAATGTACTCAACCGTGTCGAGATTGAGTACAGAGAAAACTTAACTTATATGAATAATAAGAAAACAATAATAGCATGCAGGAAAATAGTTCTGAAATTTAATCATTTTGAAAGAACTAGAGCAATTGGTGATAAAGTACACGATCGATTGACGTATTTAATATTTAAAAGAATAATTTAGGAAATAAACATTCCATGGAATATAGAATTAGTTAATGATATTAATTTTTTAGTTAAAATGTTATTGTACAAAAAGTTTCCATGATACTGAACGAGAAATAAATCGTGGAAGGGAGAAAAAAAGGGAACATTATGTTCCTATGAAAAAGTATACAATGGTCCTTCGAAAAACACAACTGCAAGAAATCTATTCCCAATTCTCCCCCATCCCAAAGCACCTCCGCCCATATTGGATGTACTGTTTAAACTTCACCTCTTCAAGAAATAATTGTCATATTTGACTGTTTCACACCTTTCGTACATATTTTGCCTTGGTACTAGTTTGTATGTTTCACCACTTACAACTAATTGTTTCATGGTTAAATGAACGACAGACACAGAGGTGAACAAAGTTAAATTTAATACAACGTTTTTTATTTCATTTCAAACTGTATTAAATAATTTTGGAATGCATATATTAAAAGGTAAGATCTGTGCAATGAGACTATTGGGTCTACTTATAATTAAGTATACGTATTAGACCATCCCTCGCTCCGCAAGTGGTAACGATTTGATTTCTTTCGCCCACCATTCGATGTCGCAGACGTTCGCCAACTCCACCAATTGATAGACCTCACTCGGCCGTCAAAAACTTCATTCATTTCAGTTTTATATTAATTTTTCAATTGAAACTATTTCTACATACACATAATGAAAAATATTTATTCATTGCGCTCTCTAAAAGTTCGCGCCCTAGGTTACAGCCTATTCAGCCTAATGGAAAATTGGACCCTGCCTGGGTGCTGTATTCAGGTGAAGTTTCATTCCAGTCAAATGTCGGACTGGTACATACCATAACCCAGCAATCCGGCATTTCCCCTCATGCATGCCTTGGTATGCGCTTTCCCGGTGGCAATGATATTTGCTCGCTGCAGGGGGAAAACCAGGCTACGGAACTCCTCCATGGAACAGTATTCACACACATTAAATCTTACGAAATTAAATAACTCTGAAAATATCCGTAATAGTTTGAAACGAGCCAGTTACAACAGTCTCCTGTTTTCGCTTTCTGGGGTATTAGAAGGCCGAAAGTGAGCGTGCGACCCAAACAGATGACGCTCGCGGCGGGAAAATCTCACTTTTCGATTCACACCATTCCGATTGCACTATGGCGAGTGCTCACTCTCCACTCCATCGCTGGTGTGTTAATTAAAGGAAATGAATACTCTAGAAAATCTATTTTCATTTATTTTAATAGAAGGTATTGTAAATTTTTAGATGATTCTAATTATTGTCATTATAAAAACGAAATATTTAAGTCAGTCAATAATGTCACATGTTGAACGTTATCAAAGTGGCCCGGGTCCACAAAAAGGGGGTCGTGGTCAGCAAAAGGGAGAGAGATCATCGAAAAGGGGCAGAGGTCAGTAAGAAGGAACCGAAGGCTACACGACAGGACCAAGGACTACACGAAACGAATCTTGACACCTATATTAAGCGTATTATTAAGATTTCTTGTATAATTTCTATCGTAAATACGTACTGTTGGTTCTCACAATGTGTCTGTAAATAGACCACATTTCAGAAACATAACAATTTAAGGATTTACTGTCAGTTTATTTATTTAAACTGCTATTTAAGGCATTTATATACATAAATTATTTACGTGTCGGAACGTCTCCGAGTGCAGTTTAAAGAGGTATTTTTTTTTCGAGGAAGGGATTTCAGACAAATCGGCAGGGCCTCCCCCGCCCCTCCCCTCACCAAAAGAAAATCGTGGATCCGCCCCTGAACCATACACTCTTGTGTGCAAAGTAAAGTAAGGCCCTTTTGTTTCATATAATGTCATGAGTGCCTTTAGGCGAGGATAATGTTAGTAGTACAATACTACAAATATTTATTTATAACATAAACTGTTCACTTACATTAGTGGGATGAAGTGTAGGAAGATATGATTTGTAGACTGTTTTTCGCGTAGTTATCTTTCTCACCGATTCTTCCAATTTCGTTGCCAACTATCTGATGGTTGCAAATATGAAAATTGGAACTTCCAAGAAAGAAACAAATTTTTAGAAAACTACAATTTGGAAACTAAGTCAACTATTCTGTTAGGATGACGTAAATCTAGGAAACTGCTCCCTTCACCGTTACTGTAGCCAGGGGTGCCCACAACTGGGGGATCATGACGCACACTGCGTAATTGAAAAAATTTGAGGGGGGGGGTTCGAAAAATGGAGGTTTTTTGGAAGTTTAGAACATTTAATAGTTAAATAATAAACATATATTTCAAAATAGCATACATTAAAATAAAAATCATAATGTCGTATTAATTATTAAAATATACGGACATTTTTACATGATAAATAATTTCAATTAATTTTCGAAACTTATGAATACATCGTAAAAAGTCATGCCGAGCAGAGATCTAGACCACTGAATAAGCAGAGACGAGCGTGGGGTACGGGGCGGAGGGTCACCTCTTGAAAGTGAAAAGACCGGGACTCATCGCCTCGCGTAAACGAAGAAGTGACAACAGATATCTAGCAATGGTAAGATTACACAACAGACGACCAATCTAGAAAACAGCGTTGTACTGAAGATTCATTACTTTCCCTTCAGTGTATTAGTTTTCTGTGTGTGATCAAGGTCGGAGCTCAATTTTATATCTCGTCATTCTTCCCATGTATCGCCGTTCGGGAGCCTGCCTGATTTTGTTATAGTGCTTTACTCGATTTCTGAGGAATTAACCAATTTTCGTTGCGTTGGCAATAGTTTCTGCGTTTCTTGTGAGTCATAAACTCTTAGATATGATAAGTGGATAGAACTTCGCCAAAAAAATATTTAAAATTAATGTAATAATCAAAATATCTTATGCGCAACGGTAGTGGATCTTCTGAGCCGTAGTCTGAGAAAGCGACATGCGCTGGTCCACGGTTACTGCGTGAGGTTTAAGGTAAGAAGAGAAGTGAAAGAAAAACTGTCATTTCTGGAATTGTACGTTGATATTGGTATCTCTAATATAAATTTCGTTTACGAATATTTGCAGTCACGCATACCAATACTCGTTACAAATTACCTTCTGCTCACACGAACATCCTTACGCTCCGCGATCGGAATGATTCACCTACTGGATTTTTCTTAGAGCAAACTATTTTTAACCGCGCGTGCCAAAGAAAAAAAAAGGTTTTATATTCGATTCTGCGCAAAATTTCTAGAAAAATTGTACCAAACCATTGTCAATTTCAAGCAATCACTTTATACGCAGAAATGATGTTGTCAACATCAATATAAGATGTATGATAATGGTTGCTTTTTTGTAAAGTTAGTTTGCGTACTTTATAGATAAGAGTCTTAACAGTGTATGAGAAAGCATATGCACTGGTTTTGCAAACAGCTTTTAGTATGGAGTCAGGGTAAATAAGAGGGATAAAGTTGTAAAATATTTCTAAATTTTTGGAATATGATTTGGAAGAGAGTCATAGCGAAGGGGGTGGGTAATTTTTTGTGTGTGGGGGGATCTTGCAAATTTGGGGGGGTCTGCGTTATAGGGTTTAGGAGGGTGAGCACCTCTGCAGTAGCCGTTGAGTAAAAAGGACCAATCGGTGTGTAAAGACAGTAGCAGAATTGCTTAGAGACAGCTATACAGTAAATGTATTGTTTGATCAGAAGACCGTTGTTATACATTCGAAATAGAATTTCATTGGTCTTCAATAAAGAGAAAAACAAACGTCGTGAAGTCTGAAATTCGAAATATCGAAATGCCTTTCCTGAAAATTTCGAATTAAAATTAGAAAATTTCGAATTAAAATTAGAAAATTTCGAATTAAAATTAGAAAATTTCGAATTACAATGACCTTGCATAGGGAAGTGAAGGGACCATTTTTTCCCCTTTGGGTTTTAGAGCTCGCCTACGTCAAGGTTATTGGAGCTCTTGAAGGGACCAAATAAAATATTTGAATTATAAAGTATTTCGAATAAAAGGACGTCAAATTATGGAGGTTCAGCTGTATATATAAACAGCACTATAAGCATTTCTTTCGAAATAATGTGTGTTAACATCTTTGTAATATTTTTAATGAGGCTTTAGGACTCGTCAATATCTAGGTAATTAGAGCCTTTTTGTAATATTGGTTGGAAGCAATTTTTTTAAGAATAATTATTACTACCATAAATAAAAAATGAGTCAAAATTGTCTTCATTTTATTTATAATATATATAGAAAAAAAAGCGTCGTCTTCCGCAATTATTATTTTCCATCCGTACAGATTGTTCATACCAATATTTCAATAATGCTCAACCTCAATTCAGCAACCTCTATCGCAAAATATTTAGCTTGTAATAAACTCATCTGGAAATAAACTAGATCCATTTAGTGTGATATATTGATAATATAGTGGAATAAATAAATTCCATGTAAATCCTTATATTTGGGACTCGTCATAAAACTACGTTACTCTATGTCTACAGTATTCTGAATAATTATGAATAATCAAGACACGAATAGGTAAGATTCCATTCTTCACAATAGTAATAAGAATTGAACAGGAGAATGCGTCTTTGTGTTTGTCATGAAGTACCATTGAACCAGAATTATTTTAAAGTTATGGTATTCTTTGAATCTGATGAATGAAAAATTAAATGTCTTTTATACGAACTAAAACTTGACTGAGTTGAAATGTGGAAATACCGGACATGGAGCGCGATAGACACTAATCCTCCTTGAGTCAAAGGAATTCAATCAAGGAACTCCACCCTTTCTGAACTCTCAAGGATCAGGCTTAGAATTTTGCCCTAAACTTGACAAAATTGCTATCTGCGGTGAGGCTTATGCATACTTGTCATTGCTGAACCAAAGTTTCCAATATTACCTGCGCATCCCCGCCCCCTTTAAATAGCATTTTAACTGCATGACGAAAAATATTTAACTATTTTTTTTACTCTCCAACGAAATACTGAGGTAAGAGCTCGTTTAACACTTTTTTTCGCAGTGATTCGAATGTTTTTTGTATTGGAGAAGCCTGGGATTATCTTGCATTGTATTCGATATATCTTCACGACTCAGTACACGAAGATAGAGACTGAATTTCTCCAGTCGTTAAGTACATCTGCCGTGTCCTTTACATACCTCTTATTTCGAGCCTTCTCCAGCGGCAGAGGAGAGTGCGTCTGTTTGTGCGAAGAGCGTGGGGTCTGGCGGTGGGCGCGCGACCTCGCCGTCTTGGCAGCCGCGGTCGCTTTCACGTCCATATGAGGCGGCCGCCACACTCCCACGCCAGCTCAGATCTACGATTTCGCGCCCACGGACCGCTCAGCTTCACATGCTCAGATTCCGCAAATGTTACTTAGAAAATATCAAGTGATAATTTAATCTAGAATATTCACTTACACTCATTTATCCCATTGAAACGAACCAATAAAAGGACATATGTAGTCCATTTATTACAAGTAATCTTTAGAGGTTAAAAGAGATCGCAATAATTAAAAATCAAAATACGGACCCATACAGCTTGAAATATAATCTTGTTCGCATATCAAAGTATTCCAAGTTATTTATTCCTGAGTCTGTTTTATTTATGATAATTTACGGAACTTAAATTTAGGCAATCATTTTCTTATTTATTTTTTTAATTTAAGAATGATTTCAATATATTCCCAGGATGCAGCGTAATAGGTACTACAATGTTGAATCATTAACTGAATTTTCTTAATTATTGAAATGGTTAATTATTAATGTAGCATTAAGATGGATTGGCGAATATGTTCAACTTGGAGTCTTGCTAATCCCCGCAACGGCTGTGCGAGTTCGGTGTAGCTGCTAATGGACCAAAATTTGAAAATCTGTTGTAATTTGTTGTTAAACTTTGAACACCTACATCACTTCCTTAATTCCGCCAATAAAGCGCTCCTACGGTAATACCATTTGACATCTATTATAGTTAGGTAGTAAAGCTTTATTTTTCATTTCATTTCGTACAGTTCACAATATTAATGGTTATAGTACAAGTTCATTTTGTTTTTCGTAACACTTTAAGATTTCGCACTCTTTGGTGTCATAGAGAATGTAATGTCATGTTTTGTTAATAATAGATGAATTCAATTCTTTGGAATAACCCTGTTATTATACTATTTCATAAAGTGACAAAAAAATACCTCATTTTAATAATCATATTTTTATCAAATTATAATAGATAAAGAGCGCGAAATCCTGCCGCTAGAATATTCTAGTAATGACCGTTACCTTCTAGTAGAGAGAGTAACGGAGTTCTTAAACTCGACTGTTCCTGATGGTCATAGAGTGGGGCAAGGTATTAAAAATTTTGGGTACCATCAAACTCGACAGATTTTACCTGCTCTAATGTCTTGCCGCCCGCCGCGCACCCTCCTGCCAACCCACCGACCTGCCGTTAATAGATTTCAAGAGTCACTTACTGGAGAGTTATTTAAAGTGCTATCAATTAAACATTTTTATTTTTATTCCCATTATCTTAAATTTTTTGATTTCTACACATAATTCCAATAAAAATGTACCCAAAAATGACGTATTTATGACATTACAGAGTTTTAAACTTCTGTTAACATAGTATATAAAAAGTATTGTAATCGTGAAAATTAAACGGACGCGAAATTTTGACGAATATATCAGTTTTGGAAGCCTCTGATTCCGAGAACAATGTGCGTCGAATTCCAATTCCAATTTTCTTGATGCTTTTATGAAACATATGATTGAAAGGAAAACAATTATTTCGTTTATCGTTGGTTCGTAAATGCATTGGTTCTAGATAGTGCACCTGCGTTCGTCACTTCGGGTTTTAGAACCCAACACTTAGGCTCCAAAGAACTTTTTGGCTCCGGTTTTATTTCTGACACAATATTTATTTCCCTCTAAAGCATGAAATGTGCTTTTTATGCAGTTTTTGATACGAATGAAAAAATAAGACAAATCTTTGTAACAGCAGGTTTGGTTATTCGTCTGAATGTCAAAAATAAAAGGAGTAACCGCTATAAAAGCTTAGATTTAACTTCGATTTTTCGTCAAAATACCACTGTACCTAAATAATGTAATATTAAATTTCCAACAACTTGTGTACTGTGTCATTTTGTCGTCAGACGAAGATAAGTCTTAAGAGCGTGATTGTAGTACAATAGATCAAAGAACTTATTTTTCCCGTATTTTGTTTATGACTTGACAACTATTTACTTTTATAGAAAACGTCCTTATACGAAAATGAAATTTATTGAACGTCCAACAAAATGTGTTTTTCAGAGTATTTTTTCTGGCGATCTGTTTATCCGCTTGTGCGCGTTGAACTTAAGTACACATCTATATGGTACGTGTACTTTTTTCCTTGCGTGGTGTCTGTGGTCCAAATACGGTTCGAGTTCTGGTCTTTAACTCTTGTAAATTCACAGAATTGAAAAAATTGACATAGCATTTTATTTCTAAAACCCATTGCTTCAAAGTTAAAATCCATGCAAACAGAGAATTGTTTAAATTTTTCTGCTTTTCTTTTTCTTTTTTTTTCTTTGTTCATTTCTGGCACTTCGACCGAGGTCGAAAATTTCGGTTTATCATCAGAACTTGATCATATCAACATATCAAAAAATCAGAACTACCCTATTTGATACAATTAAATAATACTATAGACTCTTCGACATACATGTGCACAAAACTTCCACGCACAAAAGAGGATAAACAGATTGTCAGAAAAAAATATCCAGGATAACGCGTTTTTCAGGACGTTCAATATTTTCGTATGAAGACATTTTCTATAAAAGTTTGTAGTTCTCAAGTTATAATTCAATTAGATCCATTGTAGAATTTTTGTCAATTTAATCACGCTCTTTAGCATTTTCCGTTCGTCTGTTGACAAAACGGTACAGAATGTAATTTGTTAGAAATTTAATGTACATTTTTTCTGTTCAAGTATATTTTGTTCTGAAAATGCGTTTTTTTTAGTTATAGGCGAAAAACTAATATAATATTGAAACGGAAAAAACATTCTCACCTAATTACTGGACTAATAGTCAAATGAGCATTTGATGCCAGTAAGGACGTGTTTGGTATCATTTTTCATCATTTTATGCGTAAATTTCAATTATTCTATAACAACATCACAATTTTTATGGAGAAAATTTTTTTTACGGTAAAGCCACCTTGTTTATTGAAAGAGCTGCCCACCGGTCCCATTGTTTGGGGATTCACGGGACGGGCACAGGTAGACCGGCGTAGACCTAATCCTTAAGGAAGTGTCAAAACTTCACCATTAAAGGATAACTTCACCATTAATCCTTCTACCTGAGGATCTGTCGAGTTCAAGTACGCCCGAGGGTAACATCGCTCAGATGACGCTCTGGCTAGGTACGAATCAGATGAATATATGTGGAATTTTGGCAGACCATCAGATGGTTGTGAATGCGAGTAACGCCCTAACCAAATTTCAACCAGTTCCAGTTCATTGGCTTAGCCAGTAACGAGATGTATATTATCAGTCCTGTCAAATGTTACTCATTCCGTGTACAGTAGCAGTCTGAGACAACAGTTGTTGATACTTTGTTTTTCACATGTGGTGTGTATATTTATAAATATTTATTTATTGTCAAAAAAGCAGTTGCAAACTGCGTATGACCACGTGGGGGGGGGGGCAATAAACTAAGTATCTCTCCGGAAACAAGCAAGGGATAATCCCATCAATTCCGATCAAGGGCCCAAGGGCAGCGGCGGATTTAATATTTATAAAATAAATTATTTAATAAATACGTAATGTCATACATTTATTATTCCAAAATAAATTGTAGATATTTGTGCAGTAAAAATTCAAGATTAATAAAACAAAAGTTTTTATGACATTCTCGTCCAAGGAAAACCCGCCACTACCCGAAGAAAAACCGGAGGAAAACACGGGCCAAGATAATGTACTAAGGTAATGTACACAACCGTGCCAAGGTTGAGAACAGATATAAATAAACTATTAAAAACAAAAAGGAGTAAAAACAACATGCATGAAAAAAGGAAAATCAGTATCTAGAGTACTATAACAATGGCGTGATAAAGTATAAGAGGAACTAACATCATACACATCATCCGATGTCATACGGAAAACAATATTTATTAAGAAATTGAAACTCTTATGAACTTTTTTTATTAAAATCTGTAAAAATAAATAACAAAAATTAAAATATTTAACGTAATCATTATTTAACCTGTATTTAATGATCACAGAAATAACTCCCGCGAAGCAACAGTGTCTTCCTTGATCGTTTCCCGTTTTTATTTGTAAAAGAGAAGGTGATGACATTTAATTATGCATTCAGTAAGAAGGGTTTTTAAGTCATGATGATAGTTCATAAGGATATCATACAAAAGGTAGATAAAAACTAGTACATCTGTTTAGATAAAACCATTTATTGGAAGATTTTTATGAGACTTTTAGCCAACTTTCGTCGTTTCCAGGGAACACCACGAGGAAGTGTCTCCACGATTACTTCGTAGTCCAATGGTTGGGCAACGACCTCATGCCGTGTGGAATTGAATGTAAGGTATGTTGGAAAGGCATCTTAGATATGACGCTGTATAATAATTATTTTACATGTAGTCATCATTTTTATGACAATTATTATTGTAAAATCATTTTGAATAATAGTGTCACGATCTGCTATATTTTTATTTTTACAAAATTACCCAATGGAAATACAAAAACAACTATTTTTTTCATGATAATGAATTAAGGAAATATAATAAAAGCCCACTAAAATTTAACCAATGCTCTAAATAACCGGTCTGAACATAATTCTTTTTTTTTTTATTAGTCGTATGGCATAGTTGTCTGATATACTAAACATGATTGAAACTCTCATCCCTGAAACATAAACACGTACGTGTTTTAAACACTGACAGGTACATGTAATAGAAATTTCGAAAATATGTTCCTATGGACAGCTTTCCCTTAGATCTTATGTTACCTCGAACATTTCCTTTTAATTTTGTTTGTTGACCTTCAATATTGTTTTAATGCATCACACGTATTTTCGGATGGTCATGAGAGCGAAGAGTAAAATGATAAAAAAAAAAGGACAACTGCTTACTGCTGTGTTGGGAACAGTTCTAGTGAAGCAAGAAGATGAACGGTGTCGCAGCTCCGCAGAAGACTTCGTTCAACGACTCAAATACCCAACCGACTCAATAGTCTACGCCGCGCCGCGGTGCGAGCGAGAAGGTCGTCGCAGCTAGCAGACAAAAGACAGACGCTGACTCATTGAATGGAACAAAGGAAGGGGCAAACGTACGCTGGCGCACGCGCACTGCAAGCGACGGCATCACGGAATGTACTGAAGCCCATCACGAAACTCTTGGAAGAACCTTTCTCATTTTCAATAAATTTGCTTTTAGCGAATGCTTTTATGGCTTTTTTTTTAAACTTAAGAAACATTTTTTTTCAACTAAATTAGTTGTCGTTGAAACTTGGCAACTAATTCTATTAGTTGAAAAAAATTAGTTGTTAACTTAAACCACTAATAGCTATGAGTGTTTGCAGAATTTCTCGGACATCAAACCGACGGGACGACTAAAACCAAGTTTACTAAATTGAATTAACGGGTGTACACAGACTGCGCACGACGCAGAGTGAGACGCACATTTGAGGCCAAAACTCGGATAAAAAGGAAAAATATAAAATTTGTTTCACAACGTTAAATTTTATATAACCGAATAGCTGATTAACTGGCGCGTCTAACGATGTTAATTTACGGAAAATTGGTTAAATTATGGTGTCTTCTATCACCGATTGAATTTAAGGTTTGTATGTTTGCAGATGTCCTTAAATTAAAGTTTTAGTTTGTAACGTTTTAGAAATAAATGTATACCACCCGTATGGTTCACTGGACTGACTTCAAATTTTAGACAAAGAAATATGTGTTCTTTAATTTTTTCTATTTTTTATTATCATTCGCATTAAAGTAACTGCTTTATAATTAAGGTATCTTTACTTGAAAAATATTTTTTAAGAAAATTTTCGGAAGCTTATATTTAACGTAGACTTTTAAATGTGTGTCGGGGTCTGTTGCGCAACTTTGAGACCACTGCGTTAATACATGATGTGTGTAGAATAGATTTTTTTAAAATTTGCCCGAAGTTGCCTAACGCTTTTTTATGAATATTTAAAAAATGCACTTGAAGCGTGTTTGCAAATAGTGAAGTTAAACACCAGATTTTTATGAACAACTCTAATGGGGCATAATGTAATTCTTGTTTATACATCTAATTGATTCGGAATATTTGACAGCCCCCAATTGAAATAGATCCCTTTGGAGGACGGTGGGATTTGCATGAAGGTGAACTGTCCGTGTATCAGAGACAGAAAGGATTTTATTTTGTGTGATGAGTTTAGAGAACATAAGGATATTGAAAGAAAAGAGATTATTGAGTGTTTGTGCTTCTTGCCCAACACTCATAGTATAAGTTCAGTTATCTGCGCACCCTTCCATTCAGCTTTCAATCAACGTCTTCCCTTCGAGAAGAAGTGTCAACAATATTATTACTTCGACAAAGATAGTCTGTTGAAAACATGAAGCACGTTTCTTAGGCGTCAAATGATAAATTCCATAATGTCCTGAGAGCGAAGTTGCGTCCACAAGACGAAATAAGTAGAATTATTGAGAGAAAAGCCACCGTAGTTTATACATATTCCGCAGAGCACTTCCTACGTGTCTACTAAGTTTTTAAGTGTTTTGAAATAAATTGAGAAGTTTAGTTATTAAGTGAAATTCTTTCTTCTGAAGTGAACATTTTAAATAATATTTGAATACTGTGCAAAAGGGAGCTGGACAGTTTTTTGTTTGGTGATTGTGAAACCATTGCCAGGGTAAGTTCTCAAATTCTTCATCAACATCATCAACGATCATTTATTTCCTTACACACGGTAATAGTTTTCGTGACATCGAACAATTTCAGCTACCTCTCAATACAATCTACGAGCAATCTATAGAACAAGGATGAATATGATGTCTTGAGTTCCGAAGAATCAGATTAACTTGTAGATTAACACATTTTAATATATAAATAATATAAATACAATAACCAAAACTTTTCTCTTATTTACTTTAGTTAAATCATTATATATCGTTTTTAGTTCATTAACATTGCAATTAATTTTTCAAAATGGAAATTAAAAAATTATTTCTTGTAAATTTTTATATAAAATAAAAAAGTCTATGAAAATATGTCAATATACTCTAACATACAATTATAAACACAGTTTTTGCCAATATGTATGATATAAAATAAGTCTCAAAGTATTAATAATTTTGACTAAAAAAATTAAAAATAATTTTGTACGCGTTTTGAGGGCAAATACTCCACAGTGCGACGGTTACGGCTAAAAAGGATTACAAAAGAAGACGGGGATGATTTATGATAAGATCAAGCGTGTTGTGTCGCAAAAGATATATCCATCAGAATAATCTGATATAAACAAAATATTACCCTCACCTGAATCGAACGTGTATTATCTCCTCACCTTCTGTTTCCCTTCACAATTTACAACTTAAAAATTATTCCACAAATAATTTTAATACAAATAAATTCATACATCCACAATGCACCATAACTTTTGTTTTTCCGTATTTCAAACATAAGTATAAGGAAAAATTTATGAGCTCACTTTTTTGTCTCTCTTACAACACCACTTGGATACGAGTCCGCCCCCTTTCTGCATCCCCCTTTCTGTCGTCCTTTTATTACATTTTAAGTACACCGCATATCATGCACATTCTACTGATGATTTCTTAAAAATCTTCAATCTAGCAGAAGCTGTCACGTCGCCTGATTACAGCTATCACCTGGTCATTTTCCAGTCGTCTCACTCCTTTCTGCAAACTCAATATTAAGTCCTGTCTTTCTGTATTGTAGAAGTCACAGTCCCTCAAAACGTGATTTCCATCTTTTTGTCCTTTCCAGTATATATAGTCTTCTCTGTCTTTCTTTTGTATCTTGGTGTAATATGTCGCAAAATTTCCGTGCCCAGTCCACATCTCTTATCATTTCCTTCCCCTGTCTGAACCATCATCTGTTCCTAAAAGCATGTGTCACGTCCTTAAGCGTGTACAAAAATTAGCCGTCCAGCGTTTCCCTTGAGTGAATTTATCGTACTTCGTAGGGCGTCCGGTGGGGTTTTCTATACCGTCTGGTTTTTCGAAATAAATGGTGCAGCGTTGACCGGCCGTCGCGATCATTCAAAATTCGTGGGCGCCTCCGATTATTCACTGATAGCTAGTCTCGAGTTTTGCAACGGCATTAACGGTGCAACTGTTTTGTTGCTCTATAGTATTTGCTTCACTTTGTTACCAATAGCTAGCGAGAACAAAATGCCAAATTTTGTTTGTAAACAAATGTGTCAAACTGTGTCAGCATTGCTTCTTTATTATGAATAAATATGATACATTTGACGTATTAATAAATTTGACAGATGTTATAAATTAAAAAATCGGTTTCATGTACCATTTTCACCTGGCTGAAAGTTATTACATATTTTCTCCACGTGAAGGGGCATAGAAGGAATACGTGCATGAGACTATAATGGTTGGCGGACATCTCACAAAATCTCGCAACTAAGTCAAAGACATCAAATGGGTAAAAATATCTCGCTACTCATAGAAAATCAGGAAGGCGAAAATCACGAGGTGCGATTGAGAAAAGGATATCAGCATTCTTGGCTCCAGAGAGATATCCCTGTGAATTAACCTGCATTATGGACGATCGCGAGAAAGATTGCGATAACTTCATCTTCATCTTCATCTTCATGTCTGGTGTAAAGGGGTTTCAGCATTGTTGCAGTTCCTCAAAAAAAAAAAAAAAAGATTGGAAGAGAAAAAAATGGAAATTACTGACTGAGGAGATATAAAGTTCTGCTAAATATTTTTTAATAAATATTTGCAATCAAACATCGTCCCTCCCATTAAAGCATTAATTATTTCGTGTATTTTATGTAACAATGTAACTAGATTCCTATTTTGTTTCCCTTTAATTAATAAATGTTTATAACTTAACATCCTTTTTGTTTTAAATTTTCCCCTTTACAGTAAGACTGTCAGAGTGGTTCTGTGACATCTGTCAAAAANCCCCCAAAAAAAAAAAAAGAAATAAAGATTTGCAGTTTACGGGCCGAAAAAGTTTGGGGGTCTATGATGTAGCGAAAAAAATTATTTGCACGCAATATTGTCATGAGTTAAAAATCCATGATTTTTTATCTTTTTGTCTTGGATTTGTTATTTTGTCGATGGCAGTTCGAGAGAGAGAGAGAGAGAGAGAGCAAGGAAGAGGAAAAGAGAGAGAAAGAAGGAAGTTTCACACAAGTCGTTTCATTTGCAAGACATTAACTGTTATACTGGTCGTTTATCATGGCAGGATATTCATCATTGTTTGAAACGAAAATATATAGCGAAAGAGAGAAATTTCAATCCCTTGTGCTCACGAAATAATGAAGAACATTAAAAAAATTAAAAGCGTGAATATAGCAATAATTTATAATACCTGATAACGAGATACATATTGTAAAGACAGCCGAATGCTGGAGGCTACTCCATTGACAATTCGGATGGTTGACCGCTTCTGACTGGAAAGTACTCGTATCGTAGCGACCAACCCTCCGAATTGACAATGGAGTAGCCTCCAGCATTCGGCGGTCGTTACAACTGGTGGCAGTAGCGGTGGGATCCGAACAATGGCCGTGCACTGAGTATCACGGACTTTTGTCTGAATTGGTGCCTTGTATTCGCTGGACCTTCGACCACGTCTGCAGCACATCTTCTGTCGGTAAGTACTCATCAATTTGTATCAGCAATTCTAAGTCACTTTGAGTGTGTAGATTTATCGTAAAGAAAATATCTAAGCAAAATGGCGTATTTAACGTAGCCTCCTAAACATATTTTGATCGAGTTAGCGGACGAAATGGGTTTAACTGTGAAAGCAAATATTAAGATAATGGCTCTTAAAGAATTAATATTAAAAGCTTAGTGCTATGATGAAGAAGACGTCAAGGGTATCTTCGAAGGTATCGTTAGGACGCATAGGGAGTCTGTAGAGGTCGCGGAGCGTGAACGAGCACGTGAACGCCAGCGATTGTTCGAATTAGAAAAACTTAAGTTGATTTCACAAAATCCGAATTGTCAATGGACTAGCCTCTGGCATTCGGCGGTGGTTACAATATATACTTGTAATTATAAATCTGTCAGTTTCAATTTAAAAAATTGTCAATACAAAATTATATGCTTCACCTTTTATGACTTCCGCGGAACCGAGGTAGAAGAACCCTACCTTAGAAAACACTGCTATAAGCCACGCAACATAACTCCCGCTCGGGCTGCCGAGCCGAGAGTACCTCAGGGCGCGGGGGTGAAAGAGGAGGAAAATAAACGCTATTCAGAAAACATTCATCATTTTGGGCGGAAGATCAACTAATCCGGCGAACATCGTCCCGATTTCCCCTCCAACCACCGGAGTAAGAGGAAGGGCAATGTACGTCGAAGGGGCGTTGAAGCAGTTTTCGAGGAAAGTGCGACTATCCCACCTCATTAGCAGACACATTGCAGACTGGCTAGTAGCTGCCGGGCGAGAGCGTGAGTTATGTTGCCCGGCTTTTAGTTAAGTAGCTAGGGATATAAATAAGTATTTATCTCATTCGTTCCTTATGTTATCGGATGTGCTGAATTTGAATTTCAACTTTACCGCCTCCTAAAACCGGAGCGTTGGGAAAAAGTTTTAAAAAATCTTCCAAAAAATGCTCATTTGTCCGACGACAAAACGATTGTTTGTCCGACGAACAGATATCCCGCTAGAGCGCGATGAATTTTCACCAAAATTTCGAAATGAACCCCAAAAGACAATTTCAAATTATGTCTCTTACAAAGTATTTTCTTATAAACCTCCAACAACATAAGGAACGATTTAGAAAATAACTTTTATATTTTCCCCCACCAAACTACCTTATGACTGGACTATAAACTGAGTAAGATGTAAGATCTGATACTGGATTAATAAACTTAAATACTAAACAGAAAAGATACTCAAGTCAAGATAGTGTGAATAGATTTACATCCAGAAATATCGTACATAAGTAACGAGAAAGGGGAGGGAGAATGACGCCACCCTCGCTTCCTTCAACCTTGTGAGTTGAAGGACGTCCTTCGAGAATCAACAGTGAAAGCCTGCTCACGTCACAGTGCTTGACTTCATCTTAACATCTCTTCTGTCCCAGACACGTATCGATGTTTTCACTAAATTTGTAAGTGTTGTGCACTAAACGTTTCTTTTGTATTCCGAGTAGTATAATGTGATTGGCACTCTTCACTTACACTACTGACCACATCATGATGTAGAAATTAAAACGTACAAGAGTGGAACTACAATTTAAATTTAGAGTCCACGTATACTCTTCAACGCAAATTTAGAGTCAACCTAAATTTGTTGCGCAGCATAAAAGCATTGATAATTTGCGCCAGTTAGTTAGATAACTGAACTTGGTAAATATCCTACAAGATACGAACGTATGTTCGTGACTATTATCAGAAAAATCATCAAAGGCATTAATAAATGAACCGGAAGTATATTTTAGTGATGGTAGTTGTCGAAATATTATTATTCCAAATTCCAATATATATGAGCAAAATAAACAATATATAGGGTATGTGATAACACTCTAATTGCATAGTTTATTGTGCTAAGTTTGTTTACATTGCTTATAGGACTGAGTTCCATTTCATATTATCTTATATGGTGGAACGTCATTCTTTAATATCTTATGAAGTTATGAAATTAAACGAACTTGAAAAGATAAATTACTACATTTTGCTACAAAACGTTTCAGCTAGGTTTTTGCAAATTTATTTGAAAATGCATGATTGCAATTTGGCTATTCATTTTCAAATGCATGTATGATTATTTACAAGAATTCTTCTAAAGTATTTCACACCTCTACTAAAAGTGAAATAGATGCTGTTGACCGACGTTTTTCGAATCTGGGTTCACAGGTTTCATGCCTTGAGAACGAAGTTTCTGAAAGTACTGGTGTTTATTCTCTGTTATTATGTACTTATATTTTGTTACAAATGACTACAAAATACAATTAGTGGGAATTTGTGTAGTCCATTACTTTGATTTAATCGTCATCTCGTGTGAATCTTTCTCCGACAAATAAAGGGCTAAATTATATCTGTCTTATTACCGAGGGAATTCGCGTTTATATTGTGGGTTTCTCGAAAAGTGTGTAAGTTATCTAAAACCTAAAATTATTTAGTTTTCTATTTCTGGGAGAAATGAAAATATTTTAAAATAAAACTATTGTTCCAAGATTCCCTCCCGCGGGTTTAAACCCAGAATACATATTTCAAAAAACACCGCTCTTCCCCATCTCGATAGAAGAGTTAAGTTTGGGACAGCGATAAGAAAAGAAAGGCAGGGAAACCGGGGGATCAGCTCGACTTGCCCAAATGGGAATGCGCTCTTGTTTACCTGTATCCCTTGACCGCGGGGGCGAGCTCGGTACATGCCGCATGGACAAACAACAGGTAATAGCAAATAGAAGGGTAAAAATAATTTCTAAAACGGACATGTATAACTACAGTTAAAAGTATTACTATATAACCCAACGACAACCAAAGACCACAATTTATATTTTATCATATTATTGGACAAAACGAACAAGCTTATCCGAAAACTTAACGATATCAGTCTTACAATGTCAATCAATGTAAAGTAGAAATGCTGTCGGAAGAAAAGCATCGTTTTAGTTTTACTGTATTTGACTTATGTACTACAGTAGTGTACCGAAAATATAGTTTCCCAGAGACATACCCTTCCCCCTTCAACCAAACAGAATATGACATTTCTCTACGAGGACATACCTCCCGTGCCTGGTGATAAATGTTCGGGTTTCGACGGCTGCCGCAGGCTGCTGATTACGGCCGCGGTTACTCTTGTGGCATCGGCGGTGATCGTACGTTGCGCCGGCGCGCCCCGTGGGGTTCTCACTGGTTCTTCCTCAGTTGTTCGCGCGCTGGCATAGCACGCCGCCTTCCCCACCCTGCTAAAGTCCACTCAGTGTGAAATCGACGCAGCGCGCCTATACAAGTTCCCTTCCGCGCATGCGCTACACCTCCACAGTCCACCAGCAGCGCGACCCCGCCCCCTACCTGATGTATCGGCGCTCAACAAAACGGTGACTTCGCGATTCTGTGACTCAAAATGAGCCTCCTCCTCCGTGTAAATTGGAATCCGTTGTTGGAACCCACAGCTCGAAATTCAATGGGTTCCGTTTCATTTCCACAATTTAAAATACAACTTGAATACGATTCAGTTTTATTTTAAAAAAAAGAAACTTTGACTATTATCTTGTCACTAAAATTCGACCATTACAAGGATGAACTGAGGTGATGATAATTCTGATAAAAAATGATAATTCTGCACACGCAATTAACGAGGAAAATTTTTATATCTTCCTTTTTATCAATTTATCCTTTTACGAGGGTTGCCATAAGCAGCGACAAGTTAGCCGGAAGGGGTTTTTCGCCCTCGCTTCCAAGTGCTTGGTCTTTGATGGAAACCCTCACGTTGCTCAATTTTGCTGAGATAATTTAACATTTTGCTAACCCTTTCTTGTTTTCATTGTTTGCGTTGAATTGCACTTCCTATACCAGCCAAGCGTATACCCAGTCAAATAAAGTACGAAGTGATGATTATTTATTTTATGGTTTTTGTTTACATTTCGGGTTTTCTCACACTCCACTTTTCAGTGTAATAATCTATTTATTGCAAAAAATTGTAAAAATCAAAATTATTGTTGATCGATCGCTTGCGTATGCGTTTCAGTGTATTGCTAGATTTCCGGTAGCATTCTCTTCCTATTCAGTCCCTGCACACACGATACCAGCGAAGATCTCTCTGCTGACAGCTAAACATGAAGCAGTCAATCAACAATGATTTTGGTAAAATTGCGTGAGCAAAATTGAGTGTAGTGAGAGTTTTCATTTGAGCCGAAGCACGTTCACCACGAATGCAAAATATATCCCTTCTGGTGAACTTTCCCCTGATTATGGAATACGGACAGAGCATGATGGCCAAGGGTTAAGTATGCGATCAGGGAACGGTCGATCGCAACCCCGCGATTACTTGCGGTCACATTTTTCCCGTCCCTCCCTCCTGCTTATCTTTTTCTTTTCTGAAATAATCTTCCTGCTCAAATGAGTTAGTATTGGCATCGGCGGTGACTCCGTTCGAGATGAATATCATTAGCAATAATAGTCTTGCATGTGTCTTGAGCGCTTCTTTGGTTAGTTATTCGTGTGCTGTCTCGCGTTACGCTAACAAGAATAGGTTGACAAGATACGTATAGCATCTCCTCAACCCGTTATTAAAAAAATGTCTTTACTAAATGTTCATGACAGAGAGGAGATTTCATTACGAAATGTTTAATTTAAACGAAAACTGCCCCCTGCAACAACGTTTTTCCGCCAACATAACATACGACAGGTAGTCCTGTTATGCTGCTAGTCCGAAACCTAGGAAAGTTCTCAGTCTCATGTCAGAAAGGATTTTTAGTCTGCTTTGTGTTTGGGGAAAAGTGCGAAGGGAGGTTGTTTTTCACTTAACTTGCTTTTTTATCCAACGGCTACGAATTCTGAGTTCAGGGAGAGTATAATTATATTATTAAAGATAATTTTCAGATTTATTGTGGTTCGACCGCTAAACATGTCACTTATTTGACATATTTTGGAGAAGTCTAAACTTTGCTTTTTAATACCATTCAAGTTCGTAACGAAAGCTCATTCTTGTAAAACGAGATATACATATTCCATATATGTTATATTAATTTCAGATAAAATTTAAATATATACTCGATTGTAACTTTTAAAATAAATGGATTCTTCGTTATTCGCCCGGTTATTCAATATGTATGATAATTATTGAGAGAGGGCCGTAATTTTATGAACCTATGTTAAAAAATATTGTTATAATATTTAAGTTATGTTATTAAAGAGTTCATACATTTCTGGTTCTGGTCACATAGCCTGGTTAGTCATAACTTTTAAATGGACAAGGCGTATATTTAAGCGATTTGATGACTAATTAAATTTATTGACTATTTCGTCCCACAATATGTTATCTTCTCATTGAATATAAACATTAAGCTCACGATCTTTCACTGATAAATTATGAGATACTGATCGTCGTCGAATTAATGAAGGGCTCAATTCTATCTGTCTACACGCCGGGATAATTCACGTTTTTAATGTGACTTTCTCGAAAAGAGTGGAAGTTCTCTAAAACCTCTGAAATTATTTAATTTTCAATTTCTGCGAGAAATATTCGAAAATGGAAGTATTATTCCAAGATTCCCTGCAGCGGGCTCTAACTCAGAACACACATTTCAAAAACAGGCCTTGTCTCCGCTTTCCTCCTTCGTGATAGTTAAGTTACGTCTTGCGCGGCGATAAGGAAAATATCGACAGGAAAAACCCAGGGTTGAGATCGACCCTACCCAAATGAGGAGTGCGATCTTCAGTACCTGAATCCCTTGACAGCGGGGATGAGCTCGGCACAAGCCCCGCAACCACTTCCTTCTCAAGGGTGAAGTCGAACTGCGCACTCAGGAATGCGACCGATCCTCTGAAAATTTAAAATACTTTCCTCGTCCCTCGAACAGGATCAGTGGTGGCGGTGGCCCCCAGCGCATCTTGAGGGAAGCAATTTCTACACACTCATTCATAGTTCATATAGAGATCGGAATATTTTCTTTTCTGAACTTTTCAGAAGTGCCATGTCTTCAGTTTGTCATACGTTCAGTTAAAACTGTAAAATTGAAACGCGAAAACTCGCTTACATTTCTCTCGTCAGACCTTCGGTATAATAAGTGACTGCAGGTTGGGATCCTTATCGGAGTGGACAAATACAAGATCTCGAAAGAATGCAGAAAAAAGCACTTAAATGTATTAATTATAGATCGAATTTAAATGATTAGGTAGTTTTGGAATCTTCGGAAAATCGAAGAGAACGATCTAGGTTCGGCAATTTATTCAAAGCTTACAGAAATGAACCCGCGTGCAAACATAACGCAAAAATTGGAACATCATTCTCGGATAGGTAGAAAAGATATTTTAAAATTAGAACTAGGAAACAAAAATCCGATATTGGTAATTCTCATTTCAGAATAGAACGATTAGAAACTGTAATTTAATGCTTTCATCGATTGTGGAAAAGATTTCGAGCTCTGCATCTATTCACAGGGTTAGGCAAGTTCTGGAAGAAGGGGTCCGTTAGTGTAGATATGAAGGTAGTGGTAGTGAAGTGGAGTGATACGAGGGAAATGCGTGAGTTAGAAAGGGAGGGAAGGAAAATGTAAAGTCAAGTGTATTAAAGGGGCAAATCAAATATTCGGGTCACCCGCCGTAAAACGGGCCATAAGTAAATAAAAATATTTTTGTTGTTTCAGCATCACACGTTTTTATATTTAATATTTTCATTTATTTAGTTTAATACTTTTTTTAACAATTTTTAATTTCAGTTCTCAGTAAGATGTATTTTTGTATATTTTATTGTATTTCCTTATATTCTGCAACCGCGTAAGATCTGCTTATTTGCAGATCAATAAATAAACCGAGCAAAAAAAAAAGTCAAACTTATCCCACAACAGGCCCCGAAGGTGCCCAAGGGGTTCGCGGAGGGTAGAGCTCCGCAATTACTAGACCTCGGCACTAGGAGAAGGAGATGTGGTCAGCATCTCGCTCCGACCGGTTTGATCCCAGGACTCATAGTGCAACTCAGGCCCCTACTAGATATGGATCGCGATACATGCTTGTTGCGATCTTGATATGGCCCCGTCTTCACTGGGTTGAATGTTAATTGATAATTTGTTGCTTCCGACGAGTGTCCACAATGGAGTACACCACGCTGGCAAGTTGATAATCTTCTTCACTATGCTGGAAGGTTAAAGTTGAACATAACTCATGCGCTGTAACTGGAAAACACAAATTAGTATCGCAGTTTTGAAGTCACACAGTTGAATGTCGCTGATCAGGCAGTATAAATTGCCTCCAATAATTGGGTGGCTGAGCCACCTTCCAAAAAATAAATTATAACATTTAAATAAGCGTAGCATTGTGAATGACTGTGCAACGCAGCCATGCATCGTATCTACACCACGAAACAGACCCGTAGTGCGTCTCCGACGATACCTGAAGTCACATCAGTAATTTGCTCGTGGGAAACACGAGCTTTTATACCGTGCAGAAGCTTCTAGAAGGGGGTAGGGATGACATGAAATAGGTGGGGGTTGCTTCATGGAACTTGCAGTCTTCTACAACACTACGATCTGGTAGTGATAGAGTCAGGTCGAAGCGTAGTGCTAGCAGCGCAAGCACTGAGCGTCCTAACGAACTTCTAATGGTTCGTAACAAATGATGTTTCAAGAAAGCCTTTCAACCCTTTCTATAGTTATTTACACTATCCATGAATAAGTTAAAAGTTTGTTTGTTGGACAGATATAATGCCTATAATAACTGACTATTGGGTGTATAATGTAATTCCGGTACAATACTATATAGTGAAGAGAATGATAATAAAGTTTGCAAACACCATCGTAATATTCATAAGTTTTTTTCACATAACGAATTAACAGTATTTCTCATACTGCACTTCACTCACTAGATTATTCTTTGTTGCGGCACCTCGGTTATTAATAGACTCCGGTTTTTCCTTGGAACACGGAAAGCATTGAAATCCAGAAATGTTATCGGACTGCTTCAGGGCTGGCATGAACATTTGCTACGTGGTTCTGTCCTCACGAATAGGTACTGAATTGTACTATCCGCACCGTATCATAAGACAACAGTGTAGTCAATTTGTGCAGTAAACGGACTTCTAAGAGCACAATAAAATGGCTATCTAGTCGTTAAAGTATGTAAAAATGCAAAAAATGGGAAAATCAACAAAATTAAAAATTCAATTTTTCCAGATTGTAGACCGGATAATACGGAGGGCCGGATAACTGGAAACAGGATAATCGCGAACGTTTTATTTGAATCCAGGAAAATAATTTAGATTTAATTCTCCATAGAGCCTTACATGCGTGAGATAAATACGTACGACGTTTTCTTGCGCGAAATTTTCCGTAGAAGCTCAGAGTACTCATAATTTTTCGGTTGAAAACTTTGGTAATACAAAGCGCCTGATAAGAATTTAACATTTTTAATTAAGATATTCTTTTCTGATTGAATGTTGCTCCTATTTGCCATTTTTTTGGGAACTTAACCTAATATTTATAATTCTTTTGTACGATATTCTACGAAGGAAAAATAATATTGTTAAGGCGCGTTTACACTATGAAGGAAAGTGTTATATAACATTTCCTACATGTAGCAAAATGTTACATAACATATTGCTACATGTAGCATTTGCTATGTAACAGTTTGCTACATGTAGCAAAGTTTAGACAATTCGGGACAATTCTCATTATGTCGTTCAACGACAATTTCTGACAGCAGCCAGATTTCTTTTGAGAAATACATACCCAAAAATTTAGTTTCAGTAAATGACCATGACACTACACCATGAAAAATAATTACCTTATATGACTCGCGTTGCTTACACGTTCTTACAGAATTTTTTTTCAAACTTATTTTAAACCAATGAACTCAAATGTGTTACTTTATTTTTAATTTCAGACGCAATGGGGTATTTTCTAATTACTACCGTTTTCCGCTTCTTTAATCTGGACATGGAAAGTCGAACTGAACAAATCGATTTTCTACGCTTTTCTTAAGCCACGTGAAGTACCGTGTCTTTCATCAGATTATTTATCAAATAACAATTGTTCTAATCGAATTAAATAAAATAAGATATATGATCTGTAAGCTAGCACGTCTGCATCAAGGGGATTGCTAGGACGAAGCTCTGCTTCGCTGACACTGTTTCATAACAATGTTTTACTTTGTCTTTTATTTAACCGTCATATACATTAAAGTCAAATGGCGTTAATGAAATGTTTTGTAGCAATAAAATACATCATTTCATTAGCCACAATATTCCCACTATGCAATGTATCTGAAAAAAATCTGGAGTGTAACCCACTTTATTATGTANCGACACTGAATTCTTGACATATCACTTTCCATATTGTGAGATTTGAATAATTCGCTAATTAATTAACAAATTTAATCATTCTGTTACGGAATTTTGACGGTCGAAGAGTTGGCAATTTAAACTGAGGACGGTTGGGAACAACAACCGTGGTCGCGGACGGTCGGTGGCTCAGGCGGCATCAGCAGCTTTCTTTGACATCAATTAAAATTTATGGTCCTTTAGAAATCGAAGCGAGCAAGAGGACGGGGGAGGAGGTCCCACCCATCCTAAGGAACACCATGTGGTCGCCGGGCGAGAACATGCCCGAACTTGTTCGAAAGAACGTTGGAAATTTAAACGTTTTTTGAGAATCTTCTAGAAAACCCTTTAAACGTTCCAATGAGAACCAAGGCTTAAGAGGGGGAAATCATTTTCGTATTGGGAGCTTTCGGCCACGTGACATTCAAAATTTTGGAAAT
>NNCF01127741.1:681921-910838 GCA_002313205.1 Laupala kohalensis | reverse complement strand
AGAGACTGGCTTAGAGGAGCTAATGTAGCTCACACTTCGCAGTTTTCCAAGGAGTTCACGTCTCACTTAGGTTCTTTTGGCGATGTGCAAATGCTCAGGCGTCAAATCACAAACATTTCGCATATCGAACGAGATTGTTGGACGAGCTCAGGCGGTAGCGTCCTCGCATCAAAGTTCGCTCAGAAGTTGACGCTGCTGACGCATCCATTTGGAGGCTGTTAGCGAAAAGCTGACGGCTCTCGTGAACTATTGAGGGGCTGATCTCCGGGAGGACCTCTTGGCGATATCTCGTCGGCATCTTGGAAGGTATGATGCGGCTGTCGGTGATTGTATCACACGACTCCGTATTTTGCGCTTGCGCGTCCTGGCAAAGGATAAAGTAAAAGTGGCACGAACTTTAAAGAACTTAGTGCCCAGAGTGACTGAAACTTTAGATGAATCCTGCCACGAATAGAGTCAGTGTTTGGTTTGATCAAGAACAATTAAAGAGTATTGTTAATTAAGTTAAATTCAGTGGTATTTGAGTATCTGTTTGTGTTGTAATCGTAATAATGTCAATTAGGCATTGATATAATAGTTCAATGGTTTTAATTTGTGTTGTGTCTTTTTGGGGGAATTTCTTATTGTGTTTTAATAATAATCATTTCACTTTGGCATTGATATAATAGGTCAATGGTTTCAATTTGTGTTGTGTCTTTTTGGGGGAATTTCTAATTGTGTTTTAATAAGAAGAATGTCACTTTGGCATTGAAGGGACTGTCCAAGAACGAAGATTTATTTGTTGTATCTTCTGGGGGTGATTTATTGGAGTGAGGAATGTCTCCAGTCATTAAAATAGCTTTATTAATGGATTTATTTGCCTTGCGTTTTCCTTAATTGGAACCTTTGTATGGTCCTTTTTCCTTCAGATACAAATCTAACCCTTTTTAGTATTGTGGACCCCTGAGAAGAGCTAGCCGGGGCATTCACTTGTAACTATTCAAAATTATTTTCTTATTATTAATTATTAACTTTTAAACCCCGTTCTGCCACAATAGTTAACATTTTATTGTAGACATTTTATTCACTTTTATAATAACCTTTTTTGTTGCGATCCTATCGCTGCATCTGAAAATTGAAAGTCGCACAATAATGGTGTTTGGCAATCTAAATGCACATTTTAATGCACACACACATAAAAATTCAATTCATTATCTAAAAACTGTAAGTTTTTGTACTCGCGCTGTTATTGAAATCGAAATGAGCTAACCAGAAAGACTTCTATCCCTAATGTAATAATATCCAATTCTTAAGTTCGGTTTCGATTGTTTGCTTCTTTTGTGCGTTATGGAGGGAACAAAAACACATCTTATGCCCAAAACCTGAATTCAGTAGTTTATCAAAAAATACGACCAAGATAGGGTTGGAAGATGAGATTTGTCAGAACTAATTTTGGGCGTTTTCAAAATGACCTGTACTAGTTTTGGACAGTGTGCTGTTGCCAAAGCTAGTGTTTGTCCTTTAGCAGACCAAAATTATCAGTGATTATGTCATCACAACCAGTGGCGGATCTTGACGGTAGTCAAGAAGGGGGGGTGCTGACCGGGGAGGGATCTGGGGAGCATTTCTGTTTGAAAATCATGGTTTTACAACACAAATTTTATAAATATTGTCTTCTAAATAAAATACATCAACTCAAATAAATAATCAACAATTAACAATATTAAATAGTAAGAGAATTTATTAATTGTTTAAAGTGGCAAAATATATTTTTATCTGTTAAGAGTTCCGGTCCAATGGCGCGGGGGTATAGCCCCTTTAGCCCCCCTCATAGATCTACCTCTGATCACAACAATAATGAGGTTTCTCATATTTCAAACTTACGTATACTGTAGGTACGGTTAAAATGTTCATTTTCATATACGAAGTATTACGAAAAAGATTACGACAAAAATGGTTTCATGCCGACTACATTTTCTCAGGAATTTGATGTAACTTTTTGATGCAACCATGCACCCCCTCGGAGACCCATCCCGCTATTTTATAAATTTTTGTTTTGATAGCTACGTGTACAATTCGCAAGAAGATAAATATGCAAATTTATAGATATTCTCGAAAACTGTACGGAACACACGATGGACGTTTTTGAGGAAACTGTGTTCAATTATGAAATAATAAAATAATGAATATTATTCTAACTCTTTTATGCATACAGGATACAAATAAAATTTCTACGACTATAAACTAACCACAATTTACACTAACCTGTTTAGTTAAGTAATTATTTTAAGCTCTGCTTTTAAATATTGTAACAAAAGCTCTATAAAATTATTATAAATCATTAAATAAGTTATTAACAATTAAAATTATTAAGAACAATTAAAATAGGTATACACCATTGAAATTGCTATAACAATTAAAATGCCATACCAATTTATTTATTTCTATAACAATTAAATTGCTATTCCACAGTATTGAAAATGGAATACCAATTAAATTGTTTAGAACTTAATTTAAGATTTTCAATCGTTTCCAAATTAATTGTTTATGACAATGTAGAATTTTTTAACAATTACATTTTTTGTACAAAATTATGAATAAATCCGTGACTTATTTTAATTGTTATGATCAATTATTGTAGAAAACAAAAACTGTTATAGATAATTAAAAATAATGAAACAATTAAGTCATTATAAACAAATATTAATGCTATAGTTAAATGTTTAAAAATTAATAATGCTGTAATTAAATCTCTATAAAACAATTATAAATGGTAGAATTAAATCGTTATGAACAACTATATTTTTTATAAATATAAAAGTTGTTATAAACAGTTATAATTTTTAAAATTAAAAATATTAAAATTGTTATAAACAATTAAATTCTTATAATCTGTCATAATATAATGAATTAAAAATATTGCAAACTATTATATTTTTAACAATTGAATTGTTACAAACAATTAATTGTCAATGTTGATATGAGGATCTCAGTTTGGGTACTTGCATAATTTTAAAAAGTATGAGTCATTTAAAATTAGTATTCTGCGACGTCTATTTTGGCTGTCTTACCATTTCATTTTATTAGCCTTGGTACCCCGGCAGCTTTGCCTTTAACATTGTCATTACAAAGCTCTTATTCTTATATATTATTACCTTCGTACTTCCTTCTTCCTTCTCTGCATTGCTTTGCCATTGGGTTGCCCCAATATTCACGTCCCAGCCACAAGATGGTGAGCGCTCATCTTCTATCCGTCTAAATCCTTCTTTAGTGCGTCTCGCACCTGTCCAAGTCTCGTAACATAATTCCGGAAAATTTCGAATCTCTGTCTCGTCTCTATTTTCGTCGTAGAATCCGTGAGTATGTAGTCGCCTATTTGTCTCATTTGTCGTATGTAGTCCGTTCTCTCTGTCCCTGTAACATCACACCTCAAGCCCTGATGCGATGTTAGTATTTTTTTGGGAGAAGCGGGATCCACATAAATACCACAATCCATATGGTAGTTTTTGTCGCTGCCACCAGCCCAGTTTCCCAGGCAATCAAACACACGTGTAATAACAATAAATAATGATTTAATACAAATTAACTAGAAATCTGAATTTACAACAGAGACAAACTCCCAAAATCATTAATACATCTAATAATCTGTTATTACACAAGTAATACTGTCGGAAAGCATTAGTTACACTTGGATAACTTTAGTTGAAGACAACTAAATAGTAAAAACCCTCAGGTTATCTGAACCTTCAAAATTATAAGTTGTTTCCCCCAACATCTAACTGATACAAGTTACGACACTCGCAACTAGTAATGACTTCGTTAAGACTACCGCAGCAGCCTAACGAACATCTGGTCCCCGTGACCAAGTCTAGCCCGGACACTTCTCCCGTGCCGGCGGTCTTTTACTTCCCGCGTAAAGAGACCCTGAGGAGCAGCTTCACTCCTCCCAATATATAGTACAAGAAGTATTACTTCTTAGAATTTTTCTTTTCTTTAGGTACACCTAAATTCCAGTGGACCGCAGGCCGCATTCTCCGAATACACTTGTACCTTACTTAAAAGTGAAAGGTGTTCGTTCAAACACTACCTCAATAACTGAAGAGGCTTAGGGTGGGTCCGAAGTTCGTCGCACTTCCATCTTAGCGCCGACCGGCCACTTATTGAAAGTATCTTAACAGCATCCGGCTTTGAAAATGCAAAGAAATATTAATATTTCAGAAATTGATAGAATGTCCTGGCGCCGACGTTACAGTCCCATACCTGGTGCAGTCCCAAAGTTGATGATGTCGCGTCTCTTTCTGTTGGCCACAAATGCACATCGGATCATCCTGTAACCATCGTTTATTCAAGAAGTCATTGAAGCTTCCGTGACCTGTAATATACTCAATGACATAAGGATTGAGCTTGAACCGCTTTTGATGTTTATAACTAAATTCCACATCAGGTATATAAGCGTATGCTATTCTCCCGTTTTCAGAACTATTCCATCTAATTTGCCAGGCCTGTATTATCATACTAGCAACGTCCTTCTTCCATATCTTCGATGCTTGATTGATCACCTCTCCATTAATCTCTATCTGCCCATTTAAACGCATATTTCGTCAATATTGTAACTTCACGATATATAGATCTAATGGTCCTACACCACATAAAACCTCTAAAGCATCTTTGACATTGTCTTGTATGCTCCACTTATTGCCAACAAACACGTCCGCTGTATGGCTCCCAATTTTCTTTCGAAGCTGACATGCACAATCCTGTTGCCCCCCCCCCCCAGGCAATTGATCTGAATGTGAATATTGGTCTCACAGCTCCTTTGTGTAAAAGATCTTTATCCACCTACGTGATGTTATATTTTGTAATTCCCACTCTAAGGAGGCCATGGTATACTCTTTTTGCTTTCTCTGCTACAAAATCTAGATGTTTCCAAAATTGTAAATTTTCATCCAATATTAATCCTAGAAACGTATGTGTTAACAAATTTCAAAGGTTTTCCGTACAATGTTAAGCAGGGGTTTCACCTGTTCTGGCAGCTATAGCCAAACCACTTGACCCGTGTCTTCGCCACCGATAACTTTAAACCATTTTGTGTGAATAGCGATGGGACCTCGTTTAAGGCTTGCTGTCCCTTCTCCAATTTCTGTCGACTGTCCCCCTCTACCAATAATATCAGGTCATCTGCATACGCCACAAATTTTATCGCATGCCTGTCTAGTTGTTCCAATATAACAATTATTATAATGTTCCAATAAAGTGGCCCTGAGGCAGACCCTGCGAACAGCCGCCCGCAGCCGGATGTATTAGTGATTGACCTCCTACTCGCAATAGGAAATACCTGCCTTGGAGATGGGTACAAATCTGCGCAAATAATTTGGTACACCCTTAGTCTCCATCGTGTCTATTAAGACTATCCAGTTGGCATTGTGAAAAGCCCCTTCCACATCAAGGAAGATAGTGAGACAGTATTTACGGTCCCTTTGGACAATATCCTGCAGTAAACAGGCATGTGCGTCATAAGTTTCTTTGTTTTTCCTAAGCCCAAACTGCCTCTCGTGAAATTTATTTCCTTGTTCCATGAAGTTATTGCTTCTCTGGTATATTCACTGATCGAATATCGTACCAAACGTTGGCAATAGAGCTATTGGACGATACTATTTACTATCCTGAGGGTCCCTTCCAGGTATTAAAAAGAACTTTAGTTCTGCAATTTTCCAAATATTCGGAAATAGCCATATGAAATGCAACCATTAAATAATGCTAACAGTCGGTGTTGTATGTCCTTGAAAACCACTCATGACGTATATTATCAAAGCCTGGACTTTTTCTAGGTTTTAGTTTAGCCACAATTTCCTCTAACTCCACCATTGACGTGAAATCTACGCTATTAACCGCCATTGAGATTGTTGGTCATGTAACTGCAGATTGTTTTGGAAATATTTCCTAGAGCAATGTATATCCTACGTCTTCCCATGTACATTGCATCTCCTCACGTACTTTTAGGCTCTTCCAAAGTGGTGTCTGCTTTATTTTATCTCTTCCTACTATAAAAGGGATCCCTCAACAGGAATGCTGCATGCTTTGTTCGACGAACCGCGCCCAGTCCATTCACTTTCCCTGAACAATTGCATACTTGAAATGCCGCATACGTCACTCACAAACCTTTGTCCTCCACACGCTTTTTCCTACACCGCATCAGCTGTCCCAATTTTAACTCAATTCTTCTTTCTCTTTAATTGACTCAGCAGCGGTGTTCACCATGTTCTACCTCGGTCCATCCATCCCAGTCTGTATGCAGTCCCTCAATATCTCAAATTGTAAAGCATTTACCTTATCATCCACATCTTCCCTCTGCGAAAATTCCCTTGCGTGTTGGTCCCATGTCTTCATTTCTTCTTTAAGTCGGCGCACGTTTATCCATATTTTCGCAACATGACATATAGGAGAACTCGTATCCTCTATTCTAGTCACTTAAATTTCAATGCCTGCATGGTCGCTTTTCACCCCTTGTCTAAGCATCCAAGATACAAGTGTATGCTTCTTCCAGGTATTAGTGAATGTAAGATCAATTATTGATGAGCCACTCGAGCCCATAAATGTATTTTCCCCATAATCATTATATATTACTACACCTTCTTCTAATAAGAATTGCTCAAAAGTTTTCCCACGATTATTGGTTATTTTGTCCCCCCACAATTTCGACCGAGAATTTGCATCCAGGCAAAACAATATGTCTTTATGTCCCAATTTGCGAAGAGTGTCCGGTAAATTAACATGTTTCTCAATGCTTCCGAAAAATTTACAATACATATTGACCAAAACCAGTTCCACATCAGCAGTACTTTACAGAATCACTTCGCGATGGAACTTCGTTAATTCCAAAACTTGTCGCGATCAATTTCTTTATAAGATTGCTGACCACGAATCCACAGCATGAACTACCCGAAACCAAAGGAATATGCATTACTTTTCCCCGCACAAGCAGAGGTTCTTGCACACATGCAATACCATAACTATGCGTCTCCACTTACCGTGCAACTTCCGCCATTGCCGCATGACCCCTCTGTAAATTATATTGTAAAATTTTAAGGACCGTAATATATTATTTGCTCTACATTTCGCTTCGTAATTTGGTTCTCAGGGCAACTTCTTTCCGAAACACCGTGATTAGCCATAAATGTTCTTCCGCATACTATTAACACACAGGTTTCCCTCATTCTTTTGTGGACAAGCCTTAAATAGATATCCATTGGAACCACATTGACCACAAATATCCTCAGTCTCCTTACAGAATCGTGTCACATGACCATATTTGTAACATCGAAAACAACGAAGGGGCTCCGCATCCTCCTGCACTCTATAACTCTTTAAATCCCCATACATGCAACCGAACTGTAGCACCTTCCGGAAGATCGTACCCGACAATTCCAAAACTCAATTTTCTATTTCGTTCATGGCAAATTTCTCTCTATAAAGTATCCGTGCTGTCCGCAAAAAATTTTCTCTCTCATCCTTGGTCTCAAAATTTCTTTCCGCTAGCAAACTTCTTCTCTTTTTCCCCTTTGTCGATACCATAAACTTTGTCCCCCGGGTGGCGTATGACACAATCCTGCGTTTTTGTCACGCAACACCCCGAGTACCCGCTTTTTCTCGCCCACATTCGGTAATACCAAAACCACATCCCTTTGCTGTGTTTTCCTCGCAAAGTCAATCTTTATATTCATATTTTCTTCGGTAATGCACTGACGAATTCCCTCCACCACATCAGTGTTCCACACTTTCTTAGCGCGCATCATAATAGCCTCTTGTCTCCTCTTCTGAAACCCTCGTCCTTCCAGTACTCGTGCATACCTACTTTCCGACGTCCCATCCCCTTCGAAATGCAACGTGCTACCACATGTACATTGCTTCAATTCGCTCATAATCTCCACGTGAGAATACCCATGCTTCTCTACCCACCGCTGTAATTGCTTCACCTCCTCCGTTATTCCTTTATCCCCACCCCTGATGTCCTCTATCCGCGCATCTATCATTCACCCTATATTCTCCGTCTGCATTTGTATTTCTTTCATATACCCTTTCTGTAGCTCTTTCGTCAAATGTTTTACACCTCATTGCACCGACTCCCCTACCCTCTGAGCAATTATAATCTCTGTTCCCATCAGTGTCTTCCCTCCTCCATCTACTAGTCGTGTCAAATTCTCCACCTATTCTTTAAGCGTTATTTGGTTACGATACTCCTTGTTTTCCACATTTAAACGAATCACGGCTCTCCACAGATCCAGAACCCCATCTTGAATAATATTGCGTTCACTATTCTTCATTCGTTTGAAAGATTTACCTTTCAAAACTTCCTCCATTTTATCCATTAATTTATGGAGACGCGGCATATGAACTATATTCATTTCCACATGTTCTACTACCTGAGCCATTTTCCCGTGTTTTTTCTTCCGTAGTACCATGATTTCTAGTCGAATCATCACCTGACAGAGAACCAACCTTACTACCATTACGACTATTGTTGTCCCCCTCCATACTTACATGATATGCGTTTCTCATATTCTTACATATGCGTTTCTCAGATATATTCACGTGCTCGAGAAAAGAATGATTTCTTGAGTGACTTGTTACTTTAATTATTTCGCCCCTTGGAGGCCCAATAATCTGCTATTTTCAGGAAAGCACACATAAGTTTCATCTGATCCCCTCTTTACAATTTGATGCTTTGGTGTCAGTGAAAGGGCTTAATCCACAAAAATTGACTGTTTTGCCCTAAATATTTCCTCCTACGCACTTTAGCCCTTCTGTTCTTAGTAGGTTAGCCTTGCTATTCCCTACCCAACGACACCTCTCCCGAGTAAATCGGTGCACATTTGTAGAAGTTATGCACGTTTTTCGAGAAATGAACGTGTTCCTGGAACATGTGTAACTGTAATAACTGCGGCCCTTTGGAACGGAACAATATACTACTTACAGGATACCTCACAAAGTTAACCCTGAATCCCTCTACAATTTGGTGCACGTGCCACACCGTGATGTGTGTGGAAGAGCAATTTTGCTGCTCTGCCGCTATATATACACTGTTTTGTTTTAAATCTCTTTTTCTAAGTATTATAGCCCTTCGTGTTTTTTACTTTCTGAGTTTTTCCTGCTTTTCCTTACCCAACGACATTTCTGCCGAGTAAATCTGTGCACTTTTGTAAAAGTAATACACTTTTTTGCAAAATGAGCATGTTCCTGGGACACGTGTAACTTTTATATCTTCGGCCCTTTAAGGCGCAAGGACCCCCAGCATATGTGGGACGTTTCTCGTTTGACTCTGTTCCTTGCTTGAGAAAATGGTGTTTGTAGTTCTTCCCGTTCACAAGTTATAAGCAAAAGTACAAAACACACATATATCTCTCAAGTTCTCTCGTGGCTGCGCTGAAATACTACCTATAATAGGCTCCTTCGCAAAGGGGTGTGTACTGTACACTATGTACTGAGCGTTTCTTATTACAGCTATAGGCAGCGGCTCGTTGGATATCTACTATTCCATGACTGAAAATAAAGAATATATATAGCCGTTCTCTAAATATTATGAAAAGTTTGATTACTACTTATTTGTAAGCCACAGCATGTAATTCAGTCCAGTTTGAAATAGTAAGCAGCAACTACGTACCTTTAGCTAGATACTGCTACAAATTCAGAGCCATTCGCCTGCGCATTTCATCATAAACGTAGGAAGTTGGCCGCCATGTAAATACAAATTGTAAACTTCAATTTCAAAATATTTTTTCTCTGAATCCCCTATCTCTATACTTTTCAAAATTCTTCCACTTATCCTCAACAATGTTTTCTTTAATATTTGTACCAATTCATTGCACTCGCATTTTCAAAAACCCACGTAAATAAGCATCAGGAAAGACGCAATACACGCAGCCATCACGAAACGAGAGTTTATTCAGTCATATTTAGAACCGTTTCGGTCGAAATGTCTCAATCTTCCTAACATTCGAACAGAACCATCTCCTCTTAAGTCTAAAATGCAAATCACGTCGTCAATCATAGGTGCAAAAACCTGTATTGAGACCACTTAGTGCAGAGCGTTATTTATCAATGAAGTAGACCACACGACAGTCGGACAGTTTATCAGTTTCTATCCTCTTATATTATCAGTCCTATCTTATCTTTTCCTCTCTTATCAGTTCCGCAAGACACGGCAGCAGGGACGACGTAGAAACATGCTACATAAATCCCTTTGAACTTTTCCGACTCCAAGTGGGAAATGTGTAACATTGCTATATAGCAAAAATTTGAGCATTTTGCTTCATAAAGCAGTCTCTTTTCAGGATATGTTACATAAAGTAAATGTTACATGTAGCAAAATGGTACATGTAGCAAACTCATGATATTGTGCAGCAAAATGTTACATAACATTTGTTATATAGCAGATTGCTACACAGTGTTAACACGTTTGTATTGCTATATAGCAATAATTTTAGCTACTTGTAGCAGTTCCTTTTGAGAAAATGCTACATAAAGCAAATGTTACATGTAACAAAGTGCTACATGTAGCAAACACATGAAATAGCGTAGCAAAGTGTTATATAACATTTGCTATATAGCAGATTGCTACATAGTGTAAACTCACCTTTACCAAAGCTTTTCACGCTTTTTCTCCTTTGCCGCAAAAAGAATAATAATTTATAGCAGACTAATCCTGTAATACTTCACGCAAAAATTTGCACTTTGACGCCTGTATTAGAAAAAAAGTACTTATTTGGTGTGAAGAGACTTCGAAATTTGATGTGGGGCAGCCGACATTCCTCCTGCTATATCCATGAATTTCAGTCAATTGAAATACCACAACGACAGTACATGTACTTCCTCCACCTCGGAACTAGATTTTTTCGATTGTATTATATTCTTCTGTAACTCGTGCAAATAGAATTGAATCTTCTTACGTTTTCTTCGGTGGCAATACTGTTTATCTATAATTAATCAGTGCATAACATTAATCAGTATGATACACAATTAAATGCAACAAATGTAATGCAATGTAAGTTGAAATCTTAGTAACAAAACAACATCTCTTTTATTTTCTTCACGAGTTTTTCGTAAGCATTTGTTTGTGTCCATTGGTATATTCTTCACTCTTAATTTTCCATAGGCTAAGAAGCAATCTATACAACTCAATAAATTCCTTTGTAACTGTCTCGCATCGCAATCCATTATCAAGTTTGATTCGATGCACTTACTCGTTGAGACAGCCGCTCCAGCATTCGACGTCGAACTGAAGACGGAGGAAACGGGACATCAGATATATTTCATGACTACTTCCCCTTCACCACCTCTCCGGTGGAAATACCCCTCTTTGTTCTTTCTCGTCTGTATTCTTCCAACATTGTCTGGAACGGTATTTATTAACTAATGAACATAGCGTCAGATGGAAATTTTATCTCTCTTCGGCTCTTTGAAGTTGAGCATCGCAGGAGGAAGTATTCGGGAGAAAATATTTCTTTTCTATAATTTCATAACACATAAGTTCACTCAGACTAAAAAAGAATTTTAAACGCCTAATTTATTTTTATTTAATGTCTTATGGCGAGGTTCGTGCCTTTTGGCCCGCACATCCACTTGGGTAAGGGAATTGGGAAGGAGAGATACTGGGTTGCTAGGGAACTTATGGTACCGAACTAACATTTGTCTGGTGCAGGTGAGGGAAATCCCGGCTGAAACCTCACCTACTGTAGTTCGGTCGAATGTTTGAACCCACGCTCTACCGCTCAACGATACCCAGGTAACCAAGACACTACCACTACTCTCGTTATCGGTGCCACTGGACAACCGCTGTCGACCACCTATAGTTGGGATTTTTAATCAAACTAGAAATTATTCAGTCTTATTGTTATACTCATTGTTTTACAGGGATCACTTAATTTCCAAGAACTTTCCTTATCTTGGCATTCCCTTCCAATTGGCAGATGAGTATTATTCATAATAGAAGCATTTGTTTATATTCATTTAATCTAGAGACAAAGAATGGGGAAAAATATTTGTGCACTCTCCATTATATTAAAGTAGTCTGTCATCGAATATATAATATATACTATTTACATTGTCAATTATTGTAAGCTATGGTATATAACATCATCACAAAAAATAATTAAATATATGCAAATATAAATTACAGATTTGAAGTAATTAAATTCGAATGACTTGGACAACGTCTTATTTAATACGTAATTAATTACAGTATTTAATTTATTATGGATAGGAGACTGACCAGTCCAGTTCTTTCCAATAAGGTAATTCTTTTTTTATTTTCTTTAAATATTATTTTTGAGTTGCATCTGTACCTATGTTTATTTATTTGCTATTTTTCAAAATTACAATCGATTAGTACGATACAAGTATCATTGTATTCCCTGGTTCGTATATTAAAAATTTATATTGAACATTTGTTTACTGCTCATTACTAATATGTGATTGGCATGCCATTTGCTCTTCTCCATCATTCAATGAACACATCATACTGAACAGTTCGAAAACGACTGGCACGACAATAGCGTAGCGTGGCGAGAAGTTGCGTTTCGTTGAATGACCGGGTGTGACCGTGTATGTGTCCACTATTTCTGCATCATTCCATTTGGACGTCATGGCATGGCGTGGCGTGTCAATATATGCCCACCTTAAAATGTCTGACTATTTTTTACCACAATGCAACAACTCCCAACCGGTGGGTTAACACAACCCTTTTGAGAGGTAATTAGAAAGTGATCTATAATTTATTGTATATTCCGAAATATTAGTTGTATAATTTCCGGATGCTTGAAACATCATGCTATACAGCTCTTTCACTCGGGATGGTACAAATACGTTTAACATTAGTGAATAATACTGTAAAGAACGATGTTCTCACGCACCATAATTTTTACGTCATATTTATTATGTTTATTATACGAAGGTCACTCGAAAAGAAATGCACATTTTTCTCAAAAATTCAACTTTTGTTCTATATCTTTGCTATTCACGGAGGAAATAGAAACATTCTTCCCGCGTGTATTTAAATTTAATTCAAATTTCCGCAAGTCGCCCTGTCGTAGTACTCCGTCAACATGGCTGCTGTACTTGATGTTCGTCTGAAGCAACGTGCTGTTAAAGAGTTCCGGTGTTGTGAGAGCGAGACAGTGACAAATATTCACAAGAGATTGAAGAAGGTGTATGGGATGACGCTGTTGATCGCAGTTCAGTTAGTCGTCGGGCAAGCAGATTATCTGGTGAAAAGGCAAGCCAATACTCGAGACCTCCCACGCAGACTGAGCATTGCGCAGACGACTGTGATTACTACCGTATTTTTTGATTAAGAAAGACAGTTGCTTGGGGCATCATGCCACATGGAACCAAAACGTTTGACGCGTATGTGGCAACATTTTAAAAGCATCACGGCCAAATGTGTCGCGTTCGACATGTCGACAAGAACACGATATTTTGCTGTTGCATGATAGAGCTCAGCCACATGAAACCTCCACCTCCACCGAGATCACAAAGTTTGGGTGGATAACATTGAACCCCCCCCCCCCTGCACCTCTGATCGGGCAGCGTGCGATTACCTCACTTCGTAAATTGAAGGAATCCCTTCGCGGAACGAGATTTGAAGATGATGCCTCCCTTGTAAAGGCTGCTAAACTGTGGCTCAAACGAACTGGTCATGACTTCTACCGAGCAGGTATACAGGCCTTAGTTCCACGGTGGCGTAAGGTAGTTGAAAGGGGTGGATATTATGTGGAAAAATGACATTTTGTCTCTGAAGAATGTATCAACATACTGTAAAAAATACCAAAAGTATGGAAAGTAAACTGGATTAAAAAACATTGTGCATTTCTTTTGAAGTGACCCTTGTGCAAATGTTTTTTAAAAAGCCTTTCTCATTAAAGTCTTTTACAAAAAGTATTTCTCATTAAAATGTCATTTTCAATGATTTTTTCGTCATTTTATATTACTTTTAAAATACATGTAAAGTAGTGCCGGTTCGTGAAGGTTGGATGATTGCACAACCACCAAATATTTTCAAATATTTTAATTTTTTGATCCATACATAAAAAATATAACTCACAATTTAACACAAGATAAAAAAGTAAAAAAGCAAATTTTTTATAAAAATATATTGTTACAAGAAAAATATTGAATGTGATACATTGCGCGCCTTTTTGACCGACGCACTAGAGTATTTGAGTTCAATACACGGACAGGAAGGAAATGGATGAAATTTGTTTCACAATATTAAATTTTATATTGCCAAATAGCTGATTAACTGGCGTGTTAAATGACGTTAATTGCCGGAAAATTGATTAAATCTGGCGTCTGCTATCGCCGATTGAATGTATGGTTTGCATGTTTGCAGATGTCCTAAAATTACAGTATTTAGCGTTAGTAATGTTTTAGAAATAAATTTGTACTACCAGTATGGATCGCTGGATTGCGTTCAAATTTTACGCAGGGATAAAAAGGTATGTTTTTTGTTTATTTATATTTTTTATTATAATTGAAACTAAAGTACCTTTCTTTATAAGGAATTTTTATTTGAAAAATATTTGTTTCCAGAAATGTTTTCGGAAGCTTATATTTAACGTTGATTTTTAAATATGAGTCGGAGCCTGACGCGCAACGTTGAGACCCCTGCATTAATATATGATGTATATAGAATAGATCCCAAACAAAAAAAGTTGCCCAACGATTTTTGATGAATATTCAAAAAATTAATGCGCTTGAGTAGGTTCATGAAGCATGTTTGCAAAGAGTGAAGTTAAACACCAGATTTTTATGAAGAACTCTACTGGGGTAATATTAATTATTTATACATCTAATTGATTTGCAATATTTCACAGGGCACCCCTTGGAGGACACAAATTAAAATTCCCCCTTTGGAGGACGGTGAGATTTGCATAAAAGTGAACTGTCCATATATCAGCGATAGAAATAATTTTGTTTTGTATGAGCATTTAGAGAACTTAAGGATATTGAAGGGAAAGAGATTATTGAGTGTTCTGTGCTGCTTCCCATCACTCGCTTATCGTGGCAACTTGCGTCTCACTAAGAACACTTTTACAAGAGCAAATTGATTGCGAATTGTAATTGTTTGCGATGTATTTTTGTTTCTTTTATATTTGCATAATATTCCCGACTTTAAGCTGTCAAAATTCACCCAACTAAGAACGGTTATGATGATATAACCAATAATATGATATGTAACATGTGTTTCGCTATGTGCAGGCTATTACCCGCACTCACCATGCTATGACTCAGTAGTTTAATGATTATTATAACGAGAGTATTTCCCGCTTGCTTGGAAAATTGGTGCTATACGGTTATTCCTTAAAAACAAGAACAGAGACCAGACATCAAGTAAATCGTACAGACCAAATACGCTCCTGCCGTCTTCCTGAAGACTGTTGGATAAATTAATAGAGGAAGACATAAAAACAAAATTAACAATGAAAAAATGCAGTGAAATACAGTTCGGATTTCGGAAAGGAAAAGGTACTGAGGATGCTGTCACAAAGTTAATAGAGAGTATACAACAGAGGCAATTTAAATACATGTTAGCTGTAAGCATAGACTTTCAAGGTTTCTTTTGACAGTGTGGTATGGGAAGAAGTACTGATATTTTGGAAATCTTGGACAGATTAATAATCGAGTCATATTTTGATAAGACATATTTAATTGGACATAGGAGAAGACGACATACTGCGGTGACTCATGAATGTCCCCAAGGAAGACATTCGAGGCCAATATACTGGAATTTATTATTAAACAATATATTATTAGAAAGGGAATATGCAGCAGAGATGACAGCTATAGTTTATGCTGACGATGTAACTTTATTAATGGGTGCAGAAAGAAGAGTAAAGTTGGAAAAGAAGAGCAATAGAGTTTTGTCAGTCTTTCAAGGTAGATGTACAAGACAAATATTGGCGATACCTCGTAATAAGATGTCAGGCATTGGGTTCGGGTTTAAGAACGGTTGCCGATTATTGTGATACAGGATTGGAGACCGGTGGATACAATAAATTATTTCGGAGTTATAGTGGATGAAAAGTAATCATTTGCATATCATATTGAACATATTTCCAATAATGTTTCCATTATCAGCTGACACGAATAGGCCTTTCAGAAAAAAGATTGGACAGATACAGTTTCGGATTTTTTACAATGGGGCAATGTTACCTACAATAACTCATTGTGAGAATGCGAGTGTTCGTGAAGTCAATAATACCTACATTGTGAGGAAGCAAAACAATATTGAACATACATGATTGCAACAGTGTAGTGGATGCTATCGCACGACATCAACCAAAGCAATCGAAGTACTAATAAGAATACTACCTATTGATTTAGATGTGGTTAAAATGGTTTTTCGGTATGAGATACGTAAAGGGAATGATGTCAATATGGATGGGGATATATGAGAAGTAGAGATAAAGGATGGAAACAGAAACTAACAAGGAAATTAGTAGATTGCTGGCAAACACGATGGAAAACGAAGGCACAAGAACGACGTGATTTGTATAAATTTATCCCTATGTCGCGAAGATATTGCTAAGTTACTGATAAGTATTGCAAGAGTTGTTGGCCAAGATGTGTGGCTTGAGTAAACGAGTGAAGACATACGAGGGAATGTAAACCATTTGTATAAACTGGGTCAGGGAGACACAGAGTGCTGAGCTGGGTCGGGAGGCGGCGACGTCACGGTCAATGGTCATATTTTTAAGAGAAGGATCTCAAGACTCGACACGCTACCAAGAGACGTCAGAAGACAATGACTTACGAGGGTCGCGCCGAGCACCGAAGGAAGGACGCCGACCTGAGGCAGCTGAACGCTCTTCGAAGCCTGACCGAACCTGGACGACTGACCGCCGCCGTTTCACCGCCGGACCATGTTCGCTCGACCGGCTAAGCTCTCTCGCTCTCTGACCAGCCATGCCACCTTCAACACCGAGTGTGAGTAAAACAGCATAAACCCAAACTGCATATTGATTGACTCACGGCTAGGAATCCCAACCACCCTCTTATCTTCTCCCCTCTAGTTGTGATGACCCCGCGCAGGCTTAGATACTCAGCGAACCTCCAGAGGCCTCGCGGCGGCCCATCGCAACACATAATTGTGAGATATAACTAACATAATATATGATTTAACCCTAATACGAGTCTTGAGCATATACTCAGGGGTCATGGAAATTTCACTTCATATCTCCATCGCATAGGGTTATTCAGATTTTCCCTTATTACACAGTCTATAGTAATAAGAGAAACTACTGTAATAAGGGAAAGGAAGCACTTGCACATGCTTTGTATGAATGCGAAACAAATAATGTGGAAAGAAAGAGACTGATGTAAGTGAAATTTGTTGTGAACTCTTGACTACGACAGAGATAAATGAAAGAAGCAGCGGCGAGTTATAATAAATATGCACCAAAATCAAATGTATAAATATAATTAAATAAAAAATATACTATGATTTATAAGCTAGCGTGTCTGCATCGAGGAGAGTGCTTTCTTGTGGTCCACTCCTCAACGTTGGGAATGAGTTTCGCAGTCCATCTTCCCCTTGGGTAATTTTTCCACTCACTCTGCCATTGGTGGAGGGTGTCTCTTCTAGCATTACGTGCGGCTGTCGACCTGGGTATATCAAGGCTTCTATTGAAAATCTTTTTCTTTTCCTTGGCCAAAAGATAAATAGGATTTTCGGCGACTACAAAGACTGCTGCTTCAGACGCTGTTCGGTAGCATGAAGCTATCCGAATCGAGGCTTTCCGCTGGATGGATCTTATGCTTTTTCGGTGGGCTGCAATGTCCATTGCGTCGACCCACATTTCAGCTCCATAAAGAAGGATACTGTTACTCTTATTCATAAGAAGTTTTATTTTACACGGTGTTGGACCTCCTATGTTCGCCATACGTCTACTGAGAGCCCCAGTTACGGACGCAACCTTTTCAACATTACGTTTAATGTACTCACAGAACGATAATTTTCTGTCCAGGACTACTCCGAAATACTTAACTGCCTCCTTGGTTTCCATTCTTTCGTCGCCCACGCTCATGCTCACAATCGTGGGAATCCTTCTTTTGGTAAGAAAAACTATTTCAGTTTTTGCAGTTGCCAGCTGAAGTCCATGTCGTGTCATCCAGAAAAGGATTCATCTCATCGCTGTGTTTAGTCTGCTTTGCACTGCATCAAGATTTCTTCCCACTATAGTGACTGCGACATCATCAGCGTACCATATCATATTTGTTCCGTCGGGCATGTCAGTATTTAGTGGACTGTTGTAGGAGACGTTCCACAGATCCGGTCCCAGAATTGAACCCTGCGCTGCACTAGACGTTATCTTCTTACATTTGGTTCCTTCTTCGGTGTCATAAAGAAGTAAGCTATCTTTAAGATAATCATTCAAGATATGGAGTAAATACTCCGGTATCCTAAAGTCATCCTTAAGTGCAAAGAGCATGTCAATCCATCTGGCAGACTTAAACGCATTATTCACGTCTAAAGTGACGAGTATGCAGATTGGGTAAGTTCTATGGTTCCCCATCTCTGTGCTCCTGGCTATGTTTACAACTCTTTCCACTGCGTGCATTGTGGAGAAACCCGGTCGAAACTCGTATTGGTTAGGCGATAAGCTCCCGGCACTATGGATAGCAACCTGTAGTCTTGGCTTGCTCAGTTTTTCCAGGAGCTTCCCGGAGGTGTCCAGTATACATAGCGGCCTATACGAGCTCGTGTTCGTCGGGTATGGTTTGCCCTTACCCATGAGCACCAGCTGCTGCTTCTTCCAAATCTTCGGAAAGACACCAGCCTTGAGACAGTTGTTACGTACATCCAATAGCATATATGGATGAGCACTTACGGCAATTTTTAAGACTTCTGAGGATATGCCATCCGCTCCAGGTGCCTTTTAATTTTTCAGGGTTTTTACAGCCTTCGTAAAGAGCTCCCCCTTCGTAAAGAGCGGTACACTGATGGGCGTCGAGACTTCATGTTCTTCCCTGGCTGGATGATCGGGGAACAATTGGTTAACTATCTTCTTCATTTGTTCCGCAGTCTTAGAGCTTGCAGGGTCTAGTTTCCCGAGTTTCCAACATATGGTACGATATCCCAGTTCCCAAGGGTCTGAGTTTACCTCCTCGCATAATTGCACCCACTTTTCTCTTTTGGTCTTCTCAATTGTATTGCGTAGCTCCTTTCCATACTTTAGATATCCTTGGTTTAAAATATCTGCTTTAGGTTTCTGTCTGCTTCTTTGGGCCTTCCTAAGGGACTGGATACATTTTCTGCGAATATTTGCGACGTCGTGTGTCCACCAGTAGGCAGGTTGCTCTTTATGTCTGGGTCTATGGCGTGGCATAGACGCGTCACAGACTCTTTTCAGTGACTCTATGGTGTCCTCTACCAGCGCCTCACAGCCTTCGTACCTCGCAGCACCATATTCCCGTTGGGTCAATCTCGCCGCTAACGTGTCGATGAACATCTTCTTATCCATTTTATTCGCATTCCATCTAAGGGAGAGCTATTCTGTATGGTGTCCGGTTTTTCACTCTAAATGTAATATACAGGTGGTTGCTGCCAGTATATTCTTCCATGATCTTCCACTCAGCAATTCTTCCGGTTACGTTGCCTGTGGCGAAAATGACATCGGGTATTGTTTCATTGTAGCCGACAAACCTCGCCGCAATATCAAGGATCTTCTTCCCTCTGCTGTCGGTGAACGGCATGCCCCATTCCAAAGCTTTAGCGTTGAAGTCTCCGGCTACCACAAGTCTTCAATCGATCTCAGTGAGGCAATCCTCCATGCTTCGAAGCTTCCTTCTAAAAGTTTTCATATGGTCGTTAAGGGAAAAGTAGCAGCTGACATAAGTCATGTCTCCGACCTTAACCCAAACATAGCCATTTCCTCGGACACGGTTTTCCACTTTCAGATTTTGGTTTGAGACCCATATGGCCGCGGTGACCAGAGAGTCAGAAAACCAACTCTGGTCGTCTTTGTCTTGATACTGTTCACTTATGATCCAAATATCAACTTATTTCTCGAAGATAAGTTGGACTATGAAATCGTCGACGGTCTTACTGCATGTTCCCTTGCAGCAGCGTCGTCACTATCTTCTAGATTTTGCTTTTGCTGCAGCGAGCGCCTTCCGAAAAGAAGAACACTCGCCGGTCCCTGGGGCATGGTCACTTGATTCCGCGTCAGTTCCAGTGCACAGCATACAGTTGTCTTTCATCTTGCACTCCTCCATCTTGTGGCCGGGACTTCCACACTTAAAACAAAGGTGGGTTCGATCAGGACCCTGACAATTTCTTGACTGGTGACTGTAGACTGGTGTCACAGCGGTAACACCGCGTGACCATAGTAATTTTCCGAACCCTGCAATTAATCCAGCCTATTCTTATTTTCCCTTTTTCTAGGAACTTTATTGCTCTCGCCGTGTCGATTTCGACAATGCCGAGCTTTTGGCCCCTAGAGTTGGGTTTCGTCAATCCAACTCAAAACTGCGCCTCCGTATTCCCTAAATCTCGGCGAACAGCATTTCTGATGTCCTCCTCTGTCGTGGCTGTGTCAGCATCCAATATTTCTAATGTGGTCCTGGAGGTTGTAGAGCGCAGTTTCCCTTCCTGACCCACCGTGACCGCCACTGATTTTGCGAAGAGTGCCTGGTTTCCGGAGTTCTTAATTTCTACCAGAACGGCGCCGCTTTTGGTCTGACGGATAAGTTGTACCTCCGTCGCGGTGACATCTGGATTTACTTGTTTCCGGATGTTTGAAGCAATGTCCGCATATGTCTTTCCCTCCACTGGCTGAATTATCAGTGCCTCCCTTCGGAACTTCAGTTTTGAGTTCGTAGGGGGTTTAGTTTTTGGGGGACCCCCTTTTGAGCTCTGCTTTGCTGAGACACTATTTGTGCTTTTCTGCGACCTTTTCGTTTTGTTCCTCCTTACTTGACGGGTTTTCCGGAGAGATACACCTATTCTCTACCGATCGATCGTCACCGCTTGAATGCGCATCGGTGGGAGTCAGAGGTCGTTCTCTTGGAGCAGCTTCTTTGGATTCATTTTCCATTTTCACGTTCAATACTTCCCTATTTTCAAGAATCTTGTCCAGGAGATCCTCCAACGTCGTCAGGCCGTTCTTGACCTCCATGCTAGTGTTTTTCAAAAGACGCGCTTGCATGTATTTAATTTGTGCCCTGCAAGATTCTAAATCATTTTCTTCTTTTTCTAGGAAAGTCATGAAATCAAATTCTATATGCTCTTCTTTTCTCTCAGAAGCACTTTCATCTCTCACATTCGTCTTACCCGTACTTTCCAGTTTACCGTTCTGGGGCGTACTGGGTGGAGTCCTTTGAAGAGCTGACCTTCGCCGGAACGGGTCGAACTCGTCATCAGTTGGTTCACACGACGTTTCCAATTTTCAGTTGAAAGCCATACTTATGATTTACCAGCGCATCGTGTTAGAAGGGGCGGACCGTAATAGTTGGGAGCGGGTGTACCCTCGTATGCATTATCCTACCCCAGTTCCCTGAGACCCAACCTACGCTTTGCCAGGCCCGGAATACGCGGACGGCCTGGCGCTTGCCCGGAGCGACACAGTTTTAGACGACTGTGTTCATCTAACACTTCCCGATCATGGCCCGAAGTGGCTGGTTTCTGACTCCTCCCTGTAGATCCGCCTCGGCGGTGTAAACACCACAAATCAGAGGAAACAGCTAGTTCCACGTTTGGAGCACTTCCAGCGGTTTTCAAAGACGAGACGATCTAAGGGTAGAAAAAAGGAAGGATGGAAGATGACTGAATTAACTCCCTAGGTCTTCGCAACCTAATCGCTTCGGGGTCGAAGAAAACAAGAATTGGTCACGTGTAACCGATAGTAATGTTGAAAGCAAAGAACTTGCCACAAGTAAGTGGAAGAAATGACAAGTTAAGCTGAGGGTCAGTTGGGAGCGCGTTCCCGCACCACACAAAACTGTGATCCCTTAAGCCCTGTTGGTCCACGGAACTTTATTCTGTATATTCGGTTCAACCCATCTTAAGCCGATGGACTCCCCCATCCGCCACCCCGGGAACGCGCCCTCTGGAGGTCAGGGCCCTCCGAAAGTAGTAGTAGTAGTAATAGTAGTACTAGTAACTATTACATTTTGCAAATAATACACAATTATTATATTTTGCAGATAATACACAACTATTACATTATGCAAAAACTCCATCAGTTTTACATTTTTCAAATAATACGCAAATATAACATTTTGCAAATAGTAATATTTCAGTTTTGCAAGTAATACGTAGATATTACTTTTTTTCAAATTATATTCCAAAAAATTTCATTTTGCGAGAATATATGCAGATTTTGTGTTTTTGCTAGAGTAATACTCAAATATTCTGTTTTGCCAAAAATTGCACCAATATTATATGTTGCAAAATAATATGCATTGAAATTACATTTTGCAAATAATATATTAAAATTTACATTTTTTCAAATAACATACTTTATACTACATGTAAATAACACCTAAATACTACCTTTTGCGAATAATATAAATAAAAATTATATTTTGCAAATAATACATAAATACTACATTTTGCAAGCAATACCTAAATACTGCCTTTTGCAACTAATACAGTAATACTACGTCTTGCAAATCATACAGAAATTCTACATCTTGCAAATAATGCAGAAATACTGCACTCCACAAATAATGCAGAAATTCTACATTTTGTTTATTATAAAGAAATACTACCTTTTGCAAATAATACATTTTTCAACTATGTCTTGCATGTAATACAGAAATACGTTTTTCAAATAATACTGAAAAATATTATTTTACATCCTATTTTACATTTACTTTTATTTTAGCTTTATTATTGGCAATAAATTTTTTTTAACCATAATTGACACTCCCTCTAAGTTTATTTCAACTTGTCAGAGGGAGTTGAAAATTGACCATCTCTCTCTTTTTAATTTTTCTAGAGAATTTATCATGATTTTGTTTCACTTATGTATATTAATAACTTATTTTTAATAGACTTAAGAAAGAATTTATAGTTTGTAATTGTACCTATCTTTAGCTTTTTATTTTATTTTTAATTCACCTAATGTTGTTTTATTATTCCTTCTCCTATATTGGCTATCTTTTACATTTCCATTTATTTTCTAGTTTTTTTTCTTTTCTCCTTTACTTTCCTTAATTTAGTTTCTGGTGGTTTTTCATTAACCATTTCTTTATTTCTTTCTTCCTTTTGTGTTTATCCTGAATTTCAATTATCTCATCCGGAATTTTGTTTAAACATTTAGGTACTAGGGTTTCAATTGTTCTTTCCCCATATAGTAGTAGTAGTAGTAGTAGTAGTAGTAATAGTAGTAGTAGTATATTCACTTAAATGCTCAAATGTTTTATTAGTAAAAATATTGGAAAACATGCATTGTCGCATTTTAACAACCACTATTAATATATTTTATTAAAAAAAACAATGTACATCATATCAATATGTTGAAATTTGATTTTCTGCTATAATAAAAACGGTTCACGTGTTTTATTTATCAGTTAATGTAGAAATATCTAGTTGACTACATGAATGTTTTACGTCAAATTTAGTATGTAGGAGGGGGCTGGCGTAACGTTTTCCGACAGCCCCCCTCCCTACCCGCAAAACTTTTTACCGCACGCAGACTATTGACATGAAATATGAAAAACTTCCACAATTTTTCTAAAAATTTGAAATAATTTTGAAACATTCGTGAAGGTTTAGAATATATATACAAGATGAAACTCAAAAACAATTTTTGTATTTTTTTTACTTTTATTTCATTTTTATTACAAAAATGAACAACTTCGGACTTAAACTAAAAGAAAACTGAGGGATTTAAGATGATTTTTAGCAGTGTATCTAAATTTTTTATTAATTTTTTCTCAATTCACACATTTCAAATCGCTTCTTATTTTTAATGCTTAATGACTCCCCATGCATTTGCGAGATCAACTGCAGAGTTTTTCTTTTCATTTCATACTTTCAAGATTTATTTAACAAAAACTGTTCTCGACAGTTTAAGCTCTTTACCAGAACAATAAAAAATGCAACCTACTAAGATTTCAAGCCCTTCGGACCCTCCGGACTCCCGGGGCCCATCTGAAGTGGAGTCTACGGGGGTGAAGGTTACGCCACTGGGAGGGCGACAAAATTTTGAATTACTTGGGGCGGCAAAACAGCTAGGAACGACCCGGGTGATATGTCAATTTATTAACACAGAATATTCACAAAAAGACACCTAAACTTCCTTTGTGAAAATCGGAATATGTGGAAATTTCAATGCTTATCTCAGATTATATGGCAATAGCTAATGCCGCACCTTCATTAATACGTAAATGAAGGGTAATACTGAACATACTCCAAAATAATATCTTCAAGAGTAAAACAATTCGAAACTGTATCTTCTATTGTTGAGACAAAAACTGGATGCTCGAAATGAATCGATGGACCTCAGAAGAAAGAATCGTCGGGTGACAGCGATGGGACCTTTGGAACAGATTGGCCAGTGATGGGTTCAACAGATTGGTCAGTGATAAAAAACCTGCCATGTACTTGCTACACGCTTCTGTGCAAGTCTCCACCACCGACTGCGGCGCCGTATGACATTTTTTACATATTTCCAGAAAGTATGTTTAAATTATTGAAATAGATCAAAGGAAAGACAATTCGGTGATTACCACATCAAGGATAGTACAAATGCTTTTTTTAATTTCCAGTTTTACACGATTAGAATGTAATCTTGTTTGAAATACATGAGAGCATGTACACACACGACGATCAAGCATAATGGTTTCCTGATTTATGCATCTCACCTCAGAAAAAGTTAAATAGTTTCCTCAAATGTCCGGTGACATACAGATAACAGTGATGTAAAAATACTAAGGAAAATTTACGACAAATCAAAGTAATTTGAAATCACAATTAGTACATGTTACTCTGTTTATTTATTCCAATTTCAGGTATTTTAGTGGTTTAATTCTGCGTAAACCTTAATTCAACCAACCCTTTCCACTGTACGTTTATGGCAACAAGTCTGTCGGAGAGGTTGAGATGTCATGACGGTACTTTTATTTACTTGTCAAATGAATATTCCTACATTTTGGGAATGCCGCGAAAGGTATGACATTCTTATTTGCATAAAAGCATGATTATAAAATTTCCATTGAAATGGCCTTTCAATTTTGGGCAGACACGTAGCAGGGAGTGGGGGAGTCCGGGTACCTCTCGATTTTTTTAATAAATTATAATTAAAATACTTCATTAATATAAAATATTGTTAATTTCCAATAATTTAATTCACTAACAATGCGAATAAAAAACCTGAAAAATTTAAAGAATTTTAAGGATAAATAGCTTCAAAATTACTATATATCTGGCTAAGAAAATTATATCAATGTTGTCAAGTTCTGTGCTCACTATTTCTCAAAAGTGTAGTGTCAAAGTAAGTGTCAAAGAGTGTGGGTTGTCTTTAATAGTGAGCACAGAACTTGACAATATAATAACTTTAAAGTTCGCATCGATAAATTTTTGGCAAGAAGTCTGGGTACCCCCCGAAATAAATTTATGACTTCCAGTCTGAGTTTAGGGGGCAAGCAAATCATCCCATCCCCTACATTTAGGCACTACTAATGAATTGTGATGGTGACCTTGAGGGGAAAGGTATGTCCTCGGATCAGATTATTTGTTCAGCCTCGTAGGACAAATGGAAAAATATAATGGCCTTAATATATCAGTTTCGTAATATTTCTTCAATGTAAAACTGAATAGTAGCGAAAGACTAGTAGCAATAATCTACTCGCGAAATTATTTTAGCACAGAGGCGTGGACAAAATTATACAATCCATGAAAAGTTTATACAGTATCAGAATGTATGAAACATTTCGGGTAAAAGTATACGATTATTTATAGTATTGCCATTATTAATCATTGAGAAAATCATTTTAGCACATAAGAGTAGAGATCTCCCTCCCGTTCTTACATATTTTGTGATAACCTCCAGGCTTTTGAGATCGTTTGCGCAACACTTATCTATAGAGAACAGACTTCGATGACGTGATCTTAACTCATATTTGTTTACCAGAAATTGAGACGATCAATATATTACATAGAATATAGAGAGAACAATGAAAAAAGTGATTATTTTATCGTAACTTTGCGATCTCCAGATTAAATGTTCAGAAAATGCCGTTTAAATTGTGCTTCAGGAAATGAAAATAAGACTTCTCTTATTTTTCTTTGAATTTTTACTCAATCAGTATTCGATAAGCATTTAATTTTTCATTCTTTTAGATTCTACAAAACTGACGGTGATAAATTGCTAACTTACGAAGCCTTGGAACAAGACACAGGTTCCTCGCTAACACAAAAGGCGCTTGCTGCGCCATCTCTACGCGCTGTAGTGAACTTGAAGTATCTAATCAATGCAAGGCAGTTTCAGTGGAGATATGGTAACAGCATTACGAGAATCTTTCTTTATTTCGCTCTTCGATAAAAGCCGTGAAAAGTTGTTTGTTCTCAAATAACAGAGGGGTACGTGGAACCCGACATTTTAAAAGTGTTAACGTGTTTGTATTCAGTGCGTGACAAGTTCTCTGATAATGTTACCCACGAACTCGGAATGGACGTTCTGCGGGTGCTAAGCTGTTTGCATCCTAACAAGTCGCCACAGCTTCTAGGGTCGCAGCCGCCTCGGCGCCGTCGCAGCCGCCGCTGCCGCCGTCAACGGCCAGCTGATGATGACAAAATGGTTGGTGGTCTCTCGTGGAAAAAGTGTGTAAAGTGTCACCGTCAAGTCATCTTCGAATCATGGACGGGCCGGGAACAGCGGCGGCGGCCGCGGAACCCTCAAGTGCGCTGGCGAGTGCGGCGGGCGCGGACGCCGCGGTCAGCCCGGCAGGCTGCGGAGGCGGCGGGCGCCTTACGGTGGAGCCCGGCCACCCGGGCGTAGAAACGACCACCGCCGCGGCTGACGGCGGGGACGACGCTGTGGGGACCGAAGGTACCGGGCCCTTCGCGTCACCACCGCCTCCACCACCACTGCCGTCCGCCGCCGCTGCCACCACTAGCCACGAAGACCACCCTTATGATACACACCCCAACGGGAGTGGCCTTGAGCATAAAACTGGCAAAATAAAGCAGATTGTCGAAGAAGCTATTAGGTAAGGACCCTGAAAGTTGATCTGTGGATGCGTCATTAAATTAATACAAGTGTACCAGTCAGCTGTAAAGTAATAAAGCGCAAGTTTATTTTCTGTATTTGATCTGTCTTGACGCGCGTGTTAGAGACGGCGCGCGCCCCGAGACGAGTATGCAAATGAGTTTGAGTGGTTGAGTCCAGCGATGGGTAATAAATTGGCTCTAGTTCCAAGGTTCCCGTAGCTTTATTGTTTACCTGCGCCTGGTCAACTTTGTAAACAACTGTATTGACAGTCACCATACTATCAAATTATTTATTTCAATATGCTTTATGCATTTTAGTCTTATGGAATAGAGTTCCAATCGATTTAATTAAATAAAAATAAATTGGAAATTGGAATCCAGGAGAATTCAGAACGCCATTTGTGACCACTATATTGATGAATGAACTGTCACACATTTCTTCACCTTTTACTGTTTGGAATCACATTATTCTGAAGTGTTGTTCTACTCATACACTTTTTCAGAACTTTTCCATAATTTATGTTAGTTATTTTTTTGTGTTTGCAAAAGATAAAGGAAACAATTTTTAACTATTAGTTCCTTAAAATGTATTATATAATATTTTTATGATATTTCTATAAAAAATACATTTTTTCAATGAACAATAAAGTTTTAGTTTTTAAAAGAAGTATTTGTGTATAAATATCAATTTATATGAATATTTTGTGATAATATTTTTTATTAGTATTTTATTTGCTTGATAAGATTTAGTTAAAAATTATTTTTAAAGCTAATTGTTTGCTGTGAGAAAAAAGTATTTCAAGTGCTTGAACACTTTTAATCACTTTTCTGTTAAATGACCCTGCTGAAGTGTGCTGGGGTATGATGGAGTGGAATTATTTTCTTGGTATAAGAAATTGGATTTTCTCTTTCTTGGCTTACTATAAGTTGGGAATGTACAGGATGAAGAAAGATTTTCTAGCCCTGTTCCCATTTGCAAGTTCACGAGTGAAGCAATTGTGTTCATCTTGTGAGGTTGTTTATCTTCTTAAGCTGAGGGCCAGATTAAAAATAAAACAAGAGGCAGGCCTATAGCTTGTAATTTAATTACAATTGAGTGTATATGTATTTATAAAATAAAATTCCTAAAAAAATTGTTGTTCCTTTAAAAGAAAAATCTTAGAGAAAATGATGCTAACCTCACCTTAAATTTAATTTAATATTTACTCATTCTGTGGCTTTGTTTCAGTCCTGAATCAAAGCAAATGGTAATGAAAATATTAGAGCAAGTCAATCAACTATCAATGATAGAAAAATTATACCTTTACTTGAAACTGCCAACTGGGAAAACTACTCCTGTTGATCCACTTAGACAGTAAGTATGCCTTTGTCAGTATTTATGTTATTATCTTAGAAAAAGTAAACCAAAAAATATTATGTGATATTCTTAAGGAATTACATATTGTGAAGTCGTAGATTAATAAATTAAAATGTATATTTAACATACTTCTTCACCATGTAAAACATGTTCCTAACCAGTAAGTATGAACTAACTTAATGAAGAAGTACATAAGAAACATTAACATATCATATTTTATATATGACAGTTTCACAACTGTAATTTTTCATTCTATTTGCATTGTTAATTTGATGAAGATTCATAGACTATACTTTAATCCTTCTTCCCAAAATTTGAGATTGTTTTTTCTCCCTCAAGGCATTTAAATCCATTGGGGAGCCGTTTTGAAATTCAACAAACAATAACATGGATCAAGACTCACCTGGAAGAAGATCCTGAAGTTTCCCTTCCGAAACAGGATGTTTATGATGAATACTTGTAAGAGCTTTTTGTTGTATTAGGCTGAGATAGTGAGACTAATTAGCCTAGGCATGCTAGTCAATTAAAAGAAGCACAGAAATATATAATATTTTACATGTAAAATTTTACATGTACTGCTGATAAGGAAGAATTTATTTTGCACTTTTGTGACACTTATCATGAATACTTATTTTCAGGGCCTATTGTTCGCAAAATAAGATGAAACACCTCTCAAATGCAGATTTTGGAAAAGTAATGAAGCAAGTGTTTCCTTGTGTGCGACCACGTCGACTTGGGACCCGCGGCAATTCACGCTATTGTTACTCAGGGATGCGTAAAAGAATGAAGCTCCATGCACCTCTGCTTCCTGACTTAGGTGAACACAAGGTAGTTACATTGCAAAGATTAGAATAAACTTGAGTAGAGTAGATAAAAATTAGAATGAACACCAGCAGACTAGAATATGCACTAGGAATAAATATTATATCTATATTTTACCTTTTATTAAGTAATGAATTCAAATGTAATATTTTTATGTCTATGAATGTATAATTGTGTATTATTTCATTTTTGACTGCATAATTCATTTTCAATGAAAAAGACATTGTGCTACAGTCTTAATATTTATTATGTTCAAGCTTTTTCCCCCAAGCATTGAGCATTGTCAGACTTCAATAATATAAATTGGAATATATTAATTGTATAAAATATTAAAAATATAGGTATAAAATTAAATATCAATAATAAACATAAATTTGCAAATCATTGGATTTTACTGCTAACTTTTCCTCAGTCAGGTGAGTTCAACTTACTGATGAAAAACTTCTGTTTTTAATAAACTTTGATTGTGATTAAATATTTTTTAAGATTTCTAATCATATCTGCCACCATCTGTTAGTATTATTTCATATTGATTTTATGTTCATTATTGATTCATAATTTTATACTTATTTTATTATACTTTATACTGTTAATTTATTCCAGTTCATATTTTTCTAGCCTGATGATGCTCAATGCTCAGATGAAAAAACTCTAACATAATAAATATTAAGACTGTAACACAACACCTTTCTCATTGACTTTTTTACTTAAGTTGAATCTGTTGAGTGAGAAATTAATTCACTTAACTTCCAGGACCAGAACTGTTTTAAAAAGGAAAATAAAATGTGGAGAGTTTGAAATACGTTAACATTTTATCAAATACTCCTTAATTTTCCTTTGAATTATTTTGATCTCTATTATTTAGATTAAATGCATTAATTAATTTGTTTATTTATTCATTTCTAGCATGTATACATTTAGCTCCAAGGTGAAACAAAAGTATACCTCGAAAGAGAGAGCCATACCTCTCTGTGCTCGGGTGTTAGATAAAGTTATATATACATAACATAATACAAAATCAGTATAAGAATCATAATAAAATATACTTAATTATTCATTCTTATTAGAGAAAAATGTATGTGATATTTAATTTCTCTTCTTATTATATTGTTTTCTAGATACTATAGCTAAGAGAGAGATTTGAACTATTCCAAATTAAACATGCTTAGCATGACTGCAACAGCAATTTTTTTAGTTTTATGCTTGTTTGGTACAGAAAGTCCTTTCAGTTGTGTTGGTAATATATTAAAAATCTTAAACGCAGTATAATTAGAGCATGTTTTTGTAATATCCTTTTTTCACTTTGGTATCTTGATTTGTTTATACCTCGTAGTTCTGGTTGAGTTACCATATTGCATACGTAACTTGTTACAGTGATATGTCATACATTTCATGATGTATAGTTGCTTAATACTAGAAATCCTATCAGACTTCAGTAGCTTCTTGAAACGATTCTGAAGCAATTCAAGAGATTGTGTAGAGGTTTTGTTTACCCCACCTCGTATTATCAAGTCATAGTTAATGCTACTATAATCATATGGAAAGTATATTGCCTCAAGTATTTTTAAAATGAGATATCTGAGTTTACATAATACTAGAATATATTATTTACTTCATGCATAAAGAATTAAGATAGATAGACAGGTTTCCAAGTGGAGTAAATTGAATAAGCATTTTTGTACTTGACTGATTTATTAACTACTTCATTACACTTAGTGAGTTAATACTTCATGGAAAATGTGCTTGAAGAATGAATGCTATCATTGCAGAATGTTTTGAGTTTACAGTTGTTGTGAGCTTGAACCTCGGAAATTAGTCGTGGATTTGGTAAACATTACTGATGTATCTAACCTGTTGTTAGAGACATATTTTGTTGGAAGAGTATTGGAGTGAACAAATTTTTTTCTGTTAAATAATTTTATTACATTACTTTTTCTTTGACTCAGTTATTAAAATCTTACAACTTAACAATTAATTTGGCATATCTTAATCTTTTCTCATTCTTTTTAGTCATTCATTGAAATTGTCATTACTGCTTTATGTTTGAGTTCAGTGTCCTTTTTCTCATTTTCTTTTCTTTCTTTTTTGTATTTATGTTTTTTGTGTTTTCTAAAATTATCCTCAATTGCTTAGGAAATGTGCACACTAACTTAAAATTTATGTTTTGGATAATTTTATTTAATGCGTAGATCTTTTAGTGTGGAAGTATATGATGTTTTCTCCCCTTGTCCTCAGATAACCTCCCCGCATTCTGAAGATGAAGTGGTCTCTGCAGCTTCTTCACTCATTCGGGAATGGGCGGAAAAGTTGTTGAGTGTTCGCTTTGATAGTTTGAGAGATCTGGCTTACCATCTTGTAGAGAAGATGTGTGTTGACTCGCGTTCTGTTGCAGCATTTACTCTTCTCTCTGTAAATGGTGGCAAGTGCAACGGCAAAGGTATTTTTGTCTTTTGTTGCACAGTTTTTATGAGATGTTTAAGTGTGCTGTGTATTAGTATATAAATCATAGTCTCTATTGTGCCCCAGGCTCTAGGGATGTGTTAATGTGTGAAGGTGTCATTTTATATATTACCTGTCTTCAGTAGGGTCAGAATTAATGGCAAGCTATTGAAATCACAATTCTTAGTGTTCTGTAATTTGGGTTCTGCTAGTACTTGCAGTATCTGTGAATGCTGCTAGATGGCACAAGATTGGTATTATTTCCCTTTCATATATCTCTGTGAAAATAGCATCCTTTTTATGCATATGGGGTGTCATTCCCTGGAAGTTTGAAGCAGTTTCATGTCAATCTGCACTTAGTATATTCATGGTGTATTCACTGTAAACAGTCTGTGAGAACTTTGAGAAATTTCTTAGTGTTGTGTAAGAAACTCAGAGTGATGACATTGTTTCAGAAGTAACATCCCCCCTTGGTTTGCCCTGTGGCCATCCTGGAGCCACCAATCGGCATTTGGAGGCACAAATGCAGTTGCAGAGGAAGCTGAAAGAGCGTGAAATGATTAGAGAACAGAAAAGGAAAATGCAGGTAAAATATTGAATAATAAGTTGGGATTGGATATCAAGCAAATTCCAATGTGATTCTCTCAAACTTCTTTCGTCTGTGATCTCTTAATACCTTTGTTTGAGAAAAATACATAAAGAAAATAAAATCTTTTCAAAAAAGAAGCTGTTAGTTCAAGTTTTAGGGAATGGATGATTATTCCTGTATTTTTATAATGAAACTTCTTCATTATTGATGTAAAGTTTTAGGAGAAAAATGAGACTTGTGTTTTGTTTTTGACTACATTTTAACTATGAGGATATGATATGCTCCTGTATGTTAATTTGAAGAATTATTATTTGTAAAACTCACATCACTTCCTTACACATATTTTCGTAGGTATTTAATGCAGACATATGTCCATTCTCCTTTATCGATTTCATTAGTAAGTAAACCAGAACAATTCAATATGAAAATATTCTATGATAATACATCACGTGCTTAGTGACAACAAATAAGTTTTGCTTCTAAGACACATACCAAAAACTTACATGAGTGTGTTTGTAAATGTGATGACTAAATTTTGCATTCACAAGTGAAATTGAAAATTCATATTTCTGTTGGGCTATATGCTTTTCTTGAAAACTGAACTTTACTCGAAAAATATGTGAAAATTCAAAAATTTGAAATTTATTTCTAATATGTAAAGTTGCATCCCATTCTAAGCACTCCGTGTTTTTGTCTATACTTAAGTACAACAAATTTTCTGAGTGGTAGTTGTCTGAAGGAAATAAACGAAATTGTCTTCTTCCTTGTAAAATTATTATGTTCTCCAGATGTTTGCAATTTTCCCCAGACACTTGTTAAATAAAAATTAATGCGTTTAGACCCCCCCCCCACATAATGTCCTTTCTCTTTTATATTAAATCATTTAATTTATGTTACATATATTAAATATGGCTGAGCTTTTATGTTAATTAAATAAAATTAAAGTTTTTTGTGTGTTGTCAGGACCAGCAGCAGCAACAACAACAGCAACAACAACAACTACTACAACAACAACAACATCATAACTCTGCTGTTTTGGGGAAAGGATCAGCCTTTGAAAAATTGAAGCCATCAAAGCGTGCCAAAATAGCTCATTTCAAAGAACGAAGGGGACTGCCTACAGCTGCTTCTACACCAAGTGATGCTGCTTCTCATGCTTCTGGATTATTTGCTGGAGAGCAATGGGATGCTATTAAGTTTGAGGACTGTGCAACAACCAAAGTAGCTTCTCTGGGAAGGCGGGGAAAATCAGCATCTGTAGACAGTATTGCTACAACCTCAGATTCCCTCCAGTTGCGCCAAGTGATGACTGCTTCTGTACCTGTTGTGAGTTCTGGGGAGCCAAAGGAGAATGAAGATATTTTTGTCCCTGTGCAGCAAATTTCTAATGTTCTTCCTCTTCCATCTTCAAGTTGTATTCAGGACAAACTTCCCATTCCTCGTATGATTAATAATAATAATAATAGTAATCCTAGAGCTAATTCAAAGCCACTTGTTTCTGCACATAAACCAGATATCATCATGCCTAATCAAAAACTTTCCCTTGTGGTTCGTAAAAAGTTCTATAAACCAATTCAACCGAAACCAGATAAGCAAAAACTCACATCCAAAGACTGTAATGAAACATATGATGCAAACAACAGAAGTTCACTTGCTGAAGAACAATCCAATAGATCCGAAGAAATAGCAACAAACCCTGTGAAAGTAGAAGTAGATTCTGGCCAGCATGTTGAGGAGAATGTTAATCATGAAAATGATCCCTTGAGTGATTATTTTCATGGTGGACACAATTCACAGGAACAAGAAGAAGAACTGGTTCGATATTTCCAACACCAAACTAGCTCTTCTAGTACAGAAGAATTAGAAGAAGTTCTAATGCCTTGTCGCAGTGCTACTGCTGATCCTACAAAATCTGATCAGCTTTCTCAACTTCGACTCTTGTTAGAACGTAATCTGACGAATGCTACTGCTGCACGAAATTTGAATGCAAGGCAAGTATCGGTGCCGAGCTGTCCTGTTGCAACATCTATGGGACAGATATTAGCTGAGGACTCGGGAGCCAGTGATGATGTCTTTTTACCTGGACCTGGTTTGACCATTCCACCAGGAGCATCTGCATCTGTCAGTTTATCATTATTGTCTCAGAGAAATCAGCAAAAGCAGCAGCAGCAGCAGCAGCAGCAGCAGCAACGGCAATCAACTCAACCTCTTCCAATGTTGCAGGTCAATGAACCGAAGCCAGGATTAATTCCTTCTCTCCTTTCTAACACTTCTAATAATTCAGGCTTGAGTGTGAGGCGTCGTGTAAGTTTTGAAACATCTGTTACAGAACACTACCAGAGTGACAACTGTTTCCAGCATGCTGTACCACCCAGTCCAAACACTAGACGTAAATTCTTCAATTTTACTCCTATTTCTGCAGGCCCTCATTCCCCTTTGGGACAGAGGCCATCAGCTCCTTCTTCCAAGCCTTCCAGTGCTAATGCAAGTCCATTTGTTTCTCCGAGAAACACTCCAGTGCCTCGTAACAGGCACATTTCGTCATTTCCCTCGGTGCAACAGAGTAGTCAGTTAAGTGGACGTTTACGTATTCCTCCTAAAGTGATACGCTCTAATTCTGTGACTGGTGGTTTACATACAACTCCCTTCCCACTGACAAGACCAAGACCTTTGTCCACCACCTCTCCTCTGCTCCATTCTGATAATTCTCAATTGCCTCTACAACTCAAGGGATTAAATTGCTCACAAAATACCTTGGACCCACAAGTCTTGGTTAACAATCAACATACAAATGTACAACTTTCTTTGTCTCTGGCTACTGCTTCTCCAATGTCTCTTTCAGCTCCACACTCTCCTATGATTCCAGCTTCGAGTATTACTTCTTCAGTTAACTGTTCTGCAGAAGAAGCTCCAGAATACATGAACTCAGATCTCTTAATATCTAATATACAGAACCAAGAGAAGATGTCACAACAATTCAACAATGGCATAGATTCAAGTTTCTTCCCAGGTGCTGTTGGTTCTAATCTTCATGTACAGCAAATGCTTACTCCTGCCAAACAAATGAATCAGTTGCAGAATGTTGCTCAACCTACACAAATCCCTCCATTGCCAACACCTGATCCTCTCGCTCACGAGGTCAGCCAGTTCTTTTCTGACGATGTAGTGGACAGAAGTCGACAGGCTGTGCAACAGCAGCAGTTTCAATACAGATCTCAATCTGTGCCTCTACATCGAATGTTGTCAACCAGTGATTTGATATCTCCACATTACACAGTGCCTCACTCTGTCGACTCCAATTTGCAAATGAACCAGTTTAGCTTGTCAGCAACCAGTTCCGTTGCCCCAACACCTGTGCCTAGTGAATGCATGGATTTTACAAGTGTCACTGACACTTCTGGTGCTGGGCAAGGAGACAGTCTTTTAATTGATGAAACTGATCCCGAGACAGCAACATTAAATTCTGAAAATTTAGACAGAATCTTCAATATTTTAGACGATGTACAAGAACAGGACAAACAGTTGCAACAGCTTCAGCAGCAGCAAGAGGAACTACACCAGCAGAATGAACAGGAGCAGCAGCAACAAGAGCAACAACAGTGCCAGCGCCTTCTACTAAAACACCAAGAACCCCTAGGAAAGGAACACCAACAAATAGGTTTAACTTTAGATTTAGTGGCAGCTGATAATGTAAATGGTGATTTTTTGGACTTGCCTTGTAGTCAAACGAGATCAGGTATACACTCATCTCGTTCATATCCCAACACACCTGTTCCACATAAATGTACAAATGTTAGAGACCCTTTGGTCACATCATTATGCATGTCAAGTAGCAATCTGGACAATAGTCCTTCTACTCTAGGTTCTCGGTCTCTTCCTCCGACTCCTCTACTCTCAATTTTAGATGATGAAGTCACTCCCTTTCAAAGTATTGTAGATAGGGACCCCATGTTGACACTAAATGCTCTGAATTCTCGTTTGTCAGAGGATGGGAATAACTATGTAGCACGGCGGAACATGCATTCTTTGTTGGAAGAATCCTTAACACTTGATGCCCTTGATCTTCAAGAATGTGATAGCTTTTCTCAGCTCACAGAAGTAGACTCTGCAGTTCATGACACATAGATGTTTTTCCCCACAACATTAAGATCTGACAACATTTTCACCATTGAATGTGTAATGATTTTATATTGCTTACTTGTTGTACTTCATGAAATCCAATCTGCCTTTTATTCTAATGGGATCAATAATTAGTTGAGTCAAATGACATAGGGTTATGAGTATAAGCTATTATTTGTGTATGTGACTTATGATGATCTGTCAATTTTTAGTGTAAAATTTTATACCCTCGAAGAGAGAGATGTTCAAGTTTTAACTTACGAATAATTATGTTTTTAAGGAAATCAGTTGAACAGCATATGTATGATCTATGTGTCATAATTTAAACTTCATGTATTTCAACTCTACTGTTTTGTTTCATAGTTCTATATTCATAAGTGCATTTGTCATAGTACTTTATTCACTTTTGAGAGAAGCATCCGATTTGATTGTTCTCACTGAAGTTTATGTCTACTTTAATGAGAAAAGAGGATAAGCAGCCTGGAAATCATGTGCTCCTTGTTGCAGAAATCTGAAATGTGTTGATGTACTTTTGGAAACAGTTGTCAGATCTTAATGTTAAAGTTTCTTATATTCTAATAGATGGAAGTAATGAGAATTTGACCTCCATCATCTTGACATATTTCAACGAATAATTACCATCCATTATTTACTGTGATAATAAAATATTAAATGGATGTTGGACAATTAAATCAATAATGAAGTCTTTTCTTTATGTCAATCAAAGTCAAAATGTCCCACAAAGGGCCCTAAGGTGTGCCCATAGGGTTCACAGAGGGTAGAGCTTCACAATTACTAGGTCTCGATGCTAGGAGGAGGAGATGTGGCCAGCATCTCACTTTCCTTTGTTTAAAAGTATGGTATCCTTCAATGTGATCTGTTTTTGCTTTTGATATGTGTCCTTGATCATTTTGGTTTCACTTACTGCTACTGCTTTGTTTCACAAATCCATACAAAGAAGACATCAGCTAACACATTCTTGCTTGTCTGCTTCGGAGGAAACATTGTCATCCCAATTCTGATTTTTTCTCATAATGATGAAATCATGACAAAAGCATTTCTCTTACTATGAACTTTTTTGAGTGTTTTGAAGAATTTTCACTCAGATGTTAATATAAATGGGCAGACTTAAATTCTGTTTGAGTTTTCAGAGAGAAGGATTTGTAAATTTGCTTGGAAATAAAACATTCCACTTCATTTCATAATATCTCCTGCTGAGTTTTCAAGCAAGTTCTATGAAAGGGAGACTTAATTTAAAATTATTGAGAATTGATTTGTTCTGTGTTTACATTAGCTAAAAAAAACAGAGGGAAGAGTTGGACTATTTCTCCTTATTGGCTAATGGTACGTTGCTGATAAAAGAGCAGCACACATTGGGCAGAACATCTCCCTCAATTCCGTTGCAAAGTGGAATGCGGCAGTGGAGAGGTGTTCAGAAGACAAGAAACGTTTCATTGAATTATGTTGTGAGCATATTGAACATTATAATACCAGCTTTCTTCTGAAATTGGTTTTTGAAAAATTTGCATTATTTAAAAAACATTTTATAAAATAATTTGTATGGAAACTAACTGTGGATAATTAAGAAACTAGAAAATGATATTATTAAAGATTGTACAATTTACAGCATCTTCTCAGAACCTCTCAGCTGTTAAGTTCAAAAATGAGGTTAGTTGGAGGTTTGCTTGATTAACCATCTGGTGCATTTTCTTGTTTGATGTCTTATGGTAGAAATTAATCTCTTGCTTATGTATGGTCTTCCATTATTTTGCTTCATCAAATTGAATTAATGAGTGGATATTTTTTCATTTGAGCCATTCTATTGTGGCTTTTTGCATTTTTACTTTGCAGGCATCACCCACTCTTCATCACCCACCCACACTCTCTCCACTATACCCTGTGTAAGAAAGTTTTACATTTGTCTGACTAATGTCAATATAATTCATTGCTTATGCATCGAAGGGTTCCTGTAGCAGGGTCCCTGTTACTGGGCAAGTGCCACAAAAGTTCTGTAATTTGCCATGGATACCCCATTTCCTCGCATCTAATCCTCTAGGCCTAGAAAAGCATACAACTAGTGGGTTGTGCTAAGACATGATAGAAGCATTCTTGAGGAATCATCACTGTCTTGTGGGAGATCAAGTCTTTTTGAGATTTGTATGAGGGAAGGAGGAAAAAACCGTTTTGCTCGGAATGAAGTATGGTGTTGTTCAGAATGAAAATGGTTTTATAAAACCTGGTGTTTTATTTTAATTGCCACCTTTAATAGCAATTTGAAAAATATGTTTATTTTGTAACATTGAGAAGTGTACTATCTGTGAATCCTTAAATCATGCCAAATTGATGCATGACTCATTGAGGTGAGGCATAAGTTCGAAACAAATAATGGTACTTTGTCTTGATTCATTCAGTGACATTCTTTGAATAGAGCGTTTTAGGGGTACTACATTCATTTTTACACTACTTTGGGCAATATTTGCCACAGATGCGTGCAGCCAACTCCTTAATTTGCCTCTTCACCTAGTGACAGAAGAAATTCACATTCTTACATCCTATCAATTTTGTAAATTCATTCTACGTGCACAATGCAGACTTACTAATTAGCTGAAAGAGTAACCTTATGTGAATTTTATCTGAGCAAAGCTCAACCATCCACATATTGATTATATTATGCAAGAACTCACAAAGGTGATAGTTATATTTAAATCAATTATTCAAAAGATCTTCATTTAAATTTGAAATATAGCCAAAAAAAATGACTGTATTATGATGAAATGTAAGTACTGGGGTTTTTTCATTTTTCTATTGATACTATGCAAAATAGGGGTATATAAAACTTTAAAGTCATACTAAATTCAGACTGTGGTATTTGCTTGACCAAACCTTAGAAAGAAGGAATTACATGGTAGACAATTATCTTGTGGATTGAATGGAAAATTGAATTGATAATTGGTGACATATCCAAATTTCCCTCTTATCACTCACTCTGTTTGATAAGTTATTGGAATCGTTAATCAATCTCTGAATTCTATCTATTAACCAGTAGTAAAAACAAGTGTGTCTGCTTTTTCTGGCTTGTTCTTAGCTTTGAGAGGAAAATGTTGGAGTTGGGTAGAATTATTCTCTTGCTCCGTCCATGCCTTGTAGAAGAAAATTTGCTGATTGGTTTGATCCTAAGAAGTTATCTAAATGTTTTTAAAAGTCATGTTTAGATCACCAGCTCTACTATTTAAGCCTAATATTCTTCATTATCATCTCTTACAGAAAAATATTTGAATCAATAATTTCTTTTTCTCTAACATATGCTTTGATCAGTATATCATGTTATGCAGTGTAGGTTGTTCTAAACTAACTATTCTCAGGCTTCAGTTTGGTGTAGAGTATTCATTAATATGTAAATCAATTACAATAGATGGTGCTGATTAGGTTTTATTGGCATTATCATGACATTGCACCAACTTTATTTTTATGGCTCTGATCAACTTTCAACACCGTAACTGTCATCATCGGTAGTTTTCTCTTTACAGAAAGAAGCATTCGCTACTTTTCCTTTGTAAAAAGTGGAATGCAGATCACAAGAAGCTATGGTGTTGAAAATCAATATTAGCAATAAAAACTAAGTCAGTACGACATTCACTACATCTTTTAAAATATGAATTATCAGTCCCCATAGTATAAAATATGTTTTCCCGTGATGGGAGAGGTTCATTCCTAGAAAATTGTATTAATCTCTTTCAACAAACAAAGAGAAAGGTGTGTTCTCTTGCTGTCAAGAAGGTAATTCATGTTCAAAAGCTTTTTACTGCTTCAACATTTAATGTGCAAGTTGTACACCCATAAATTGGTGAGTGCATTTTACGGCTTAGGACAAAAGATTGAATTGACTTATAGCATGTAAATATACTTACCATAAATATATGTTACTGCTTTAGCTTAGTGTAGAAAGTCTGAGATGTGAAATTGAAACTTTACTTCTTCATTTATTTGCACACATTGTCATTTTCTGGATCAATGTGGAGGTAGGAGAAATATGAAAGTTATTCTTGTTATTTAAAATTTACATTAGGAAGGAAAAGTTGAACCCATTACAAAATTTACATCCTCTAGTTGTGACTATATGATGAAATATTAAGTAATTTTCCACAAATACTTGCTGCTACCTGAAATCATAAGGTATAAATGTGATAATTTTTATAAAGTTGCAAAAATTAACAATGTGAATTTGACGGGAGTAGTCACCATGTGTTAATGTTACCAGGCCTATTTATAAATTGCCGAAGTTCATTTCATTTACTTAATGTATTTTCAAACATTAGTTGGCATTTATGGTACTTGTATGGGAGAGAATTGTTGTTCTTTTGAGCGCATTCTCTCTTTAGTTTTAATAATTCAGTACAACTAGTCAAGGTCTTGCGAAATTATTCTGAGTAGTTTGAACTCCAATTGTGCAATTGTTAATTCTCATGAAATATCGCGATGTTTTAGAAATGTTTAGTATTTATTTGTTTCTTTGATTCAACTTTTCAGGCATGAACATAATTTCAATTGTTTCTGCTCCAAATAATCTTGACAATTTGTACTTTTTCCACTGATCTATTGTAAGTCACAAACTTAGTAATTATGTTTAGTATGTTAACTAAGGGGAATATGCAAGTATGTATTATGAGCTTTCTTTGTGAATTCAAAGCCTTGTGGGAGACAAGAACCAAAGTAAGAAGAATTACTTTTCTTCTCTGATTTGAATGTGACGAATCCATTCTGAAACAAACTAGTTTAACATCTTCATGGCATTTTGAATACTGCTATTTGTTGTTACTTAAAATTGGGTAATCTATTCAGGAAACAGTTGATTAAAATAATTGGTGAAAAATCAATATTTCCTCTTTTATGGAATATAGCGTAAGAAACTTCGATCAATTAACTAAACTCAAGTTATTTTTTGCTTCATTCTGTATAAGAGACAATATCTCTTCCTGAGTGTTAATATGATAGTTATTATTTCTTGAAGATTCTGTGTTAATCTTATTGATGGAAATGGAAGTACCTCTTAAAGTTTCATTGTGGAAGTGTGAATAAAGAAAATAAGATTATTGGAGGCAAGTTATGTGAACCTGGGATAGATGTGCAATAGCACTGTTTGATCGTGCACATGTGTGAACGTGACCCTCACCTCGCAACTGTCGCAGTTTATTCGGTAACAGTGTGAACAGGGGAAAGGGATTGCCCCACCACTGTCTATCAATGTGAAGAGTTCCATTACTTTACTCACGTCCTGTACTTTTATATAATGAATTAAATTCTTTCCTGGTTATGTTGGTCGACCTGGCATAAACTATCTGTTAAAGCAGTTTAGTAGATTTCTGTGAACTTAACTTGTTTTTTAAAAGTTCCTGTTCTTTGGTGATTGAAAAACAACAAAATACCTAATTGTGCTGTTGTTACTCAGGAAGTCAGTAATACAATACTTATTCCTGTCAGCCTCAGGTCCATTTCATAAAGTTAAAATCAGAACTGAAATTACATACATGTTTATTAAACAAGTAGTAGTTACTTCTATGGAAGTCAGAGAATCTGTTGCAAGTATTTATTAGGAATACTACTGAAAAATTTGTTGTTTGTGTCCCTTTTCTTTTTGCAGTTCTGAAAGAAGTTGGTATCTTACTGATACTTAATTTCAATTTTGTGGAAATCGCTCAGGGACTACGATTTGTTGTAAATCTTCTTGAAATTTCTCTTTCTTAATCTTCTAGAAATCTAGAATTTTTTTCTTTTCCCAATATATTTTTATCTTATTACATCGAGTGGAGGGTCCGATAGAGAAGCTAGATAGTGATCAAATGATCAGGGAGCACTTTATTATTATTTTTGTCTATATTTTATCATACTTTGCCTAATTGATGTCATCTTGTCTGAAAATGTTAATTTATTTTGCATGAGAGGACACTGAAAATAGAGGAAGAAATTGTTTTTGTGATGAGGGACATGATAATCTGCCTTTTGAATTAGTGCGTCAACAAACACCTCACGAGATTGATTCTACAGGAACTGAGTAACTTATCTGAAAGGCTACTTTTCAGTATTCAACTTTTAGACGTAGATTTGTTTTGTGACCTAGACCCTAATTTCTGAAAAAATGAGGAAGCTGTGAACATGAGAAATGATTTCCTTGATTGAGAACTTTAACCATTGGACTGTAAAGCAGCTGTTCATTGAGCTGGAAAATCATTTTTTGGACATGGTTAATTTTACACTTTTACAATTACTGAATGTGCCCAAGTCTTTTCATGAGAATGCTTAACATCTTCAGTGTAGTGTTTGGAAAATTGAACTGTGTGGAAAATGTGGTGGCAATTCATTTGTGGATATTGTCACAGATAAGATAAAAATGAGGATGGAAAAAGTAAATTTGTATAATCATTTAAATGATATTAAGTTTCACTTATATTACTCTAGATATACTGAAAAATTTCTTCCTCTATTTTTCTACAAACATCCAATATTTTTTAAATTAAAAAAATATCAAGTTATAAATTTGTCCTTTTGTTATCTGATTTCTTTTTGAGAAACCTAGGTGATGCTAAATGGAATAGTTCCAAAGATTTCAAATTCAATGAAGTTCAAGAGCTTCCATTTCCTTTTATTTGTAAAATGTATGTCACCTCTCTTTGCCCAACAATGTCTTATTGTTGAATGTAATAATTAGAGAATCTATCTCTTAGATTTTGATGAATATAGTTCTTCATTGTTGGTGATTTTTGGTGGAAATTTTCTGTTAACCATTGTTAAACCATGTACCTGACAATCTCAAGTAATCAAAATCACGAGTTAGTATATTAGTACTAGAGAAGAGGCTATGAGAAGACATTTGATTGCCTGAAAAATGAGTTCTCAGTTATTCTGTAGACTGAAGCGTTTTGATAGAATCAGAGCACAATCAAATGAAGTAATTTTTTGAACTTTTTTAAAAAGTGCAATATTTTTCTCTCTATCACATCTTGCAAAAAATTGGATGTAGTAAATGTGGATAGAGGATTATTTTCGATTTCATTATTTGATAAGAGTGAATTCATTGAAGACTAAAGTGAAAAAACATTTTGTGGACTGTATTTAGAATATACACTTGCTAGATGTGTGATCGAAGTTCAGAAAGTTTTGATGCTGATGTTTGAAGATGTAAATACTCATATTGTGATTCCGGGAGGTGTATGCACTAATAATTTTTATTCTGTTATGTTTTTTTTTTGTTATTATTTACTTCCTGCTGTGTGCATTCAAATATATTGCTAACTATTTGTAATTCAATTGTAAATACAAAAGCTGGGTGTTGTTAATGTTTTAGTCTGTTGTGGTTTTGGGGCAAAATAGCTGCCCTACACTCTTTTCTAGGCACAACATGTAGGGGTAGGATCCTGTTCCTTTTTCATATTCGTGAACCAGGTCGGCCTCTTCCAATCTTCTAATTAGTTATATGTTGATATTTCTGAATTGAAATATGCAGCTCAGTAGAATAATTTTATTGGCTTAGGCAGCTAAACTCAATGCCTTGTGATAGGATTTGTTTTTATGGTAGCTGGTGTGTATGATGATGTACGTATAAAGTTTTTTTTATCCAAGAAGACACAGATTGTTTCTGTTCAGAAAAGGTAAATACATTTCAACAAATACAGTACCTTCACAATGTCTTTGTAGCAATTTGTAAACTATTTTGGGGGATGTAATTGATGCTACTGGGTATTGTGCCTCTGATAATACCTGTTGTACTTGTTTTAGAGAACTTTTTGAATTTACACAACTGGACATATTATTATTGTTTGAATATAATGCATGAACTCCTATGTATGTATTGGCCTTCATTGTTATCATTGTGGAAATTCATTTCAATTGTACATACTCAGTCATAGTTTTTTTTGAAACTTTCCTACTGTATGTTACATGTGTAGGTGAGTGTATCATTCTTAAATGTTCCATTGACTTCAAGTTGTTGGTAAAATACCTAAAATGCTGATGTGTACAGCAAAACAATTACAGGGTATTTTACATGTACCTTCGCTCATGAAACCCTCTTTGGACACAATTTATTATAATTAGAAACTGACATTTGACATCAACCTTTTATCATGGAAGATATTTACTATTTATGTTACGCGTTATTTTTTGTGTTAAAAGTTTGTTTCTTATAATACTGGTAAAATTATATTAAAGGATGATTCCTATATACTCATAAGTTTTTATTAAAAAATAGTTAGTTTTCTAGATTTGGATACAACTGTTTCATGAATATCCTTAATTTATCATGATTACATTTTGTGTAAAAATTTGTTGCAAACCTTGAGCTGGGGAAGCAATAGTGATTCCGATTACTGAGTTGTTTTAAGAAGTCTGTGAACATTGAGAATTAAGATAAGGATATTGTTGGTTAATTTTGTGATTACAATTACGTTTTCTGATTTTATTTTACAGATTAACAGATAATGTAATTGTTTCTTTCTGAAATTCCAACTGTATGTTCATTTTTGTGATAGTTTTTTTATGTTTGATTAATTTAATATCACTGTAAAACTTAGTCAGGAAGTGATGAGCTTCAGTCTGTTGTTTACAAACATAAAATTGATCTCATTTGGTGAATGCTTGTTGTTAGATGTCTCGGCAGCATGTTAATGGTACCTAAAAATGGATATCGTTAATTGCCCCAATATTGTGGCAACTTTGTGAGCGAAAGGAAACTTATTTTATACTTCAAAATGATGAATTGGGGAATGAAACACCCATTTCATGAAAAAGATAGATCCATTTCTTTCATTATCCTGTTTTTGCAACAACTAATGCAATTTTTCTTATGGTATTTTGTTTAATTGATGTAACATAATCCTTTATAGAAATCAAGTCTTATCAAAAATTTTGCATTTATTTGGGTATTTTTTTATACAAAATGAAATCCAGGCTGCTTCATTGCCCCTCTGATCATAGGATTTAATAGTGAGTGACTATAAAGAATTTTAGCATGTTCACTTAAATAATTGTGTGGTTTAATAATTTGTTTCATAAAATTTTAATAAACAGAGTTTTAAGACATTTTAAAGTTAATGATTGGTGTAGGGAACAACCTATTATGGTCCATATATTAACGAAATTTTTAAAAGGTTTATAATCTAAAGAAAAAATTGTGATCTATATATTGTTAAGTGTGAAAAGAAATATATTAAGATATATTTATATACATATTTGTACATATGTTTCAAACAAATATATTTTAGGATATATTATTAATCTCTTGCCCTGTCTTCTTGACACTAGTTATGTAATTAATGGAAAAGTGCTGTTGCTCTGTTGCAAGAGTCTCATGCAAGACTTCTAGAAATGTTGCTCCAAAGAAATGTTTTGAAATTTGTTTTTTCCAACACCTAGCTTCTGAAAAGTTTTTCTGAATTAACATCCTCTGACAAGACTATTGTCCAACATTCAACATACTCTTCTGTTCAAAAATCATCCATTATTGTTACTACTGGAATAATATAGTAAAGTTCTAAATAAATTATATATTCTTTGCATCTTTTATGTTTTGATTTCTTTGTGAGTTAAAATGTTGTGTTCAGACTACCATTAATTCTTCAGATATTAGATTTTAGGTGAGCTATTTGTATTATATGTAAATATTAATGATGAAATAAGGAGCAATGATTTTTTTGTTTGGAAACCACTTGCCTACATACTTCTTAACAACTTTTGCGTGCAATTTTTATTCTTCAATGTGATTTGATTTGGTGAGTCCTTTTGGTTACACTAAAGCCTGACACCATTAGTGACTTGCCTAATACAAAGCAATAACAATACTATTGAAATATTTGTATAATAAGTTTCCTGTGTAGGCAAAACTTATTTCCTGAACATTTGCCATTGAAAATGATACGTAAAGTACACTTTTGTGAAAGAATAAATCTTGCATTTATTCTCTTAATAATGCATCTGTTAATATACTTAACCTTTTATCTAGAATGTCTGTACAAAATATGTTGTGTTCATGTATAAAACATGTCAATTGTAAAAAAAAAATATTATTATTTTGTCAAATAATTCTTGTATTTTTGTTATGAAAATTATATAGTCAATAACAGAAACCAATATTCTTTTATTCAGCAGTAACGAGTATTTGAATTGAAGGTGAATCAAATGTAATTTGTGCTTCTTCAAGTTGTGCATAATTCGTTAGTCTCCAGTCTGCTCCCTGCTATTTTGGGTTTCTTTAATTTTTTGATAGAATAATATGAATCTCACACAGTAAAATCCTTCAATGGAAATTTACAATTTCATGATACACCATGAGAAAAATTGAGTCCAAAATATATGTGAATAAATGGTTTCTTCATAATAAAAGATTACATAAACTTTGATTTTGTGAATCGATATTTTGAAAAAAGATACTGGTAATTGGTGTATGTTATGAAATGAAGCTTGTATTTGTTCAAATTTACAACACTTACGTAAATAATAGGACTCTAATCCATTGCTGATTGTTGTCAATCTATCAGAAAACCACAAACCCCTTCAAGGTCCATGTCAAGTGATCCAAAAATTATGGAATTGGTTTCTTGATGTTTATTTACTATAAAAGAATTTTAATTACATTTACTTCTATATTTTAACTATGTAAAAATACACTATTTCATTTTTGAAATTTTATTCTTGCAGATGGTGATCATTTTTGTGTCAGCAGATATGTTATTTTCAATGATTATTAAAACTCCATGGAAGGGCACATATATATCCATTGATATTTGTCCTAGAACACTGAATTGAATACCAATCCCTTCACAACAACATGTATTAAAACAATGGTCCAGTGCATTATTTACTTATAACCTGCTCTAACGGGTGTTAATTGTGCTCCAAAGTTACAAGAGTGCTTTCTAAACTGTTTTTATACAGGAAGGCAAGTTACTAATGTCTTGTAATTCTTGTAGAAGACAGATACACATGGATACTTTTTGTGGGCAAAGTTTGAGCTTCCAGATTAAGAGGTTCTTTTGTAAAACAGTTAAAAAATGCAGTTTTCAAACTTTCAAAAACTTCACACACTCTGTAGAGCAAGCTAATATAAAACTTTTATTGGGCCTTATTAAAGACTTAAATGAGGAGAATAGGCAGCAAAAATGGGGTTTGTAGTTTCAAGGCTTAAGATTAAAAATAAGACAAAGAAAATGAAGCAACAAATCAGCACAAATAATTCCAGTCATTTGGACCTTATGAAGCTAACAGAGAATGTATTTGGATCTGTTGTAATTGTTGAAATTTTGAGTATGAATTGATCCATGGGTTCATTTAAAGAAATATTGCAAAAAAAAGTGTCACCATAGTACATTTAACTGAAAATTTAACTCTAGTAATGAATGATAAGACCCACTTATCAACAGGTTATTCACAAGCTGCCACCATCCAACCACTTGTTTGTAATGTCTTTTAAAAGATTAACTACAATTGAGGAGAAGTTGAAGTCATTTAAACAGGACAAAAATATTTATTAAGTCTATAAGAAGTAGGGATTAGCTTCCTAGATTAAATGCCCTTCCTAGTGAGGAGACGGGAATAGAATAACACCCCTTCCTACGACAAATGGTGTCAATGCAAGGTTCCTCACCTAGAAGCATAGCAACTTCTTTCCCTCCTCACAACAATTGGCATCAGTGTGGGGTTGTTTAGTATCTTCTTTCCCTCCTCACAACATAATGTAACATAATTATTACATTACTGCAATATTAATTACATAGGATTTCTTTTAATTTGCAGTCAGAAGAGACTGGTTACAGCTATAGCATCCGGCTCAGCTACGAATAGGAAAATATATTCAAGAGCAGATAGGACAGGCCGACTACAAGAGTCGTTTTCAATTGTCGATGAAGACTATACTTACGGTAATAATTTAAGCCCAACTAACAAGATATGGAAATGTTAAGGCTAAATGTCCCCATTTCTATTCTTCAAACAGACACCATGTTGCGCTTAGAAAATAAATAAAATTTATTAGGGGTGTATTTCGAGAATGGTTGAAGGAAATCCATTGAAAATTCATGAGAATGTTGGAATATACTATAGAATTCTACCTAATTAGCTTTTGTAATATTTTGACCTGTAGTAGACTCATAAAAGTTTTAAAAACTTAAATTGAATACTTTTTGAAAAATCTCAAACTTGTACTGCAGTGAGGCGATGTTTCTCAAAGCAGTTCATGCAATCATGTTTCTACCTTCCTTTTAAGTGTCATCGTAATCTTAGCAATAGATTTATGGTATTTTTTTCTTCCCCCTATCCTCTCCACTTTCATTGACGGTCCCGGTTACAGACATCGCGGCTGCTACACCTGGCCCCGTACCTGCCCTCCAAAAACTACTCAGGTTTCCTTGAATAAAAACCAGACTTTGCAAAGCTATTTCATTCTCTGAGCTTTGAGACGGCATCAATAGTTATAGTTTCATTGTAGTAGTAGACGCAACCATCTACCTAATTTCTTTCATTTTTTCCTTTTGGTGTTCTTTACTTTGTGGGGTCACTTATTTATTGTAAATAAATTTTAATTGAACATTAGCAACGATTTGGCTTTTTAATAATTTGGATGATTTTATCATCTTTTTGGCTGCCATCGTCTTCAATGAAGTTTGAATCCTCATTAAAAGTTTCAATCCTTAATGTTTATAAATAACAGTGCAGTGATTTTTTTAAAGTGGCTAACTTGGCTTCTTTTGGTCGTAGAGTGCTATTTGCCACAAAAATCAGCTTTCCAATGCTTTCTACTGAAAAGGTCTAGCACTAAAAATAATAATATTCCATTTGTTTATAAACAAGGGCCAAAAATTTACTTTTTTTAAATATAGAATTTCAAGGTCTTTTTTTAAAAAATCATTTATTAATTTTCTCCAATTGTAAGTTAAGCTCTTTATCTTTAAAATGCAATTGACCAAACCATTTTTATTAACAATTGACAGCTGTACAGCCATGCAAATATGGCAAAGGTTTTCGTCCCTGGCGGATTAAATAAATTGTATTTTGCAAAAACTATTGCACCTACATCTTTTGCACACTTTTTAAGCATCACAAATCTCATGCCTTAAGGGGTGTTTGATCTGTATTTAACAGTTCTTTGCAAAATTATAACAAAAAAAATGGCTGATTTTCATGTTTTTTGGCAATTACTTTTTAATTTGTTGACTGATTTCAATTAAAAAAGTCTCAAACTGCAGATATTTTTATTGCATACAAATTGCCTGCTCTTCACTTTTCTCGTTTTTTTGTTTAAATAAAAGTACAGCATGAGCAATTTTTGATTAAACTAAAGATGATAAGCCTTTTCTATCAATGTCCCCAAGACATTTCTGCAATAACATCGCTACTTACTTCACTTTCGATTTCAAAATTACATGTGGCCTGGGTTACAAGAAAAGAATACATTAATGTGATTGAATGTATGAATTAAATACATGGTGAGCCTTGTAGTGACTCTGTAAATAGGCAAGGCAGTCTAGGTCAAGATAAAAAAATGAAAAAAATCCAACGTCAAGTACAAAGGTCACGTAATCATCATCCAGCTCAACCCTCAGCAAACTCCAACATCTATTGGGTCAGTTAAAGATACAGTTCGACTTTAAGATTAAAAGGGTACCGAGTAATTTAACTGTCCCTTGGTTGTAACAAACAAAAGTCATCTGAGGAAAAAAAAATAATAAGAGGGGCAAACTACAATACTAGTGAATTTGATCAAAATGAATAGTTCTCAGATTTAATTATTTCCTTTGACAGCAAAAATACAGCTACCATCAAACAATATACTCCTATTATGATGCAAACTTTGAAAACTTAAGAGTGGCGTCACTGCACTAAATTATTGTAGAAGTGAAACACAGAAAACTCGCATGTCTTTCTCTACTACAAAATCTTACTTTTGAGACATTTATTCACAAGTACTGAAAGATGCAATTTAACTTTATACATCACATGGATAAAAAGCAAGCACTGTAGAGTTGAGGAATATACATGATAATGTTTGTGCACAAAAATGGAATGAAACAAGGGAATAACAAGGAATAATATTTTACATCTCAGGTTAATTTGATAAATTACTTTTATTAAAAACCAATTATAGCCCAGAATGAATAATTTCTAACTACTGTGCCTGTTTTGTAAGGATAACACAGCTTATAATAAATATTTGTAAAATAATTTACAATGGAAATTTATAGAATTACATTTTATATTTCTGAACAGAGATCACAAGTCAAAAACATTTTCACAGAATATTCACAGTTTAGAGAATATATTTAAGAGCTATAGGAAGCTTTAAAATAATTTAGAATTAACATTTCTAGAATTACATTCAATGTTTCAGAACTGAGGTCAATAGTCAAAAAACTCCTTTCAAGTTGCTGCATGTAATGAACAGCTGTAGGGCAGCTATTCAAAGGGTCCAAACCATGAGAAGGCTGAAAGTTGAACCACAAGCAAGACCTATTCCAAGGAATGTAGCCATGAAGCAAGTTCTTTCTCTGCCATATCATCAATCCTAGATTTCAAATATTTGATTATTTGCAAATATTTAGTGGCAGAAAAAAATTCTTTTTCTACTGCAAAACAAATAAATTACCTCAGAACACAAATGAGAGTTAGATCTGCCAAGTAGCACTGAGCAGTAATAAACAAATAATCAAGCCAGTCAGACTTTTTTAAATGAACATTGGCAATGGCTCAAATCAAATTAGACACCACAACTTCAAGACTGATTCTCAAATTATAAGGATACCCAAAGACATTTGAGTCTCATAAGATGAACCACTCATTCCTCAATTAATAATAACCAACTGCAGTTTACTGAACCACATCTACAAAATCACTCAAGAAAGTAGGGCCAAATATAAACATGTAAGATACATTGGAATAAAATTGGTCACATAAATTTATTTAAGTATACCAACCTTGCAGAATAAATCATTCTCACTTTATGTTCTTTAACATAATCTCTTTGAGGGCAGAAATTTTATCATTATTTTCCTGCTCTGGTGAAATAGATACACAATCCAACATTTTTTCTAAATATTCCTTAAAGTAATTTATTGCTTCCTTTTCAAAATCAGCTTTATCATCATTATGTCTTTTGTTTCTTGAAGCTAGAATGAGGAATATCAATGGATCACTTCATTTAAACAACTCATCAACTAATTGAACTATAAAACTGAATTATATCAACTTAATTTAGTAATAAATTAACTAAATTACCAGATGAAATGAGGAATTCTAGTTCCAAACAACTTTTACATCCATTTCAAACTAACAGGGTTATGAAAGTAAAAAGGAGAGTTTAAGATCACTGTTGAATTACAGAAAATAAAAGCAAGCGATCTCAAAAATTACTAAGCTATGGAGTTTACCTATTTAAGACTATGATGATTAAGGGATTTGCCAATTGAAAAAAGATTTATTTTTAACTTAAAAGAAAAAAGAAAAGAAATGAAGATCATTTCTTCAGAAAATTGCAATGCCTCTGGTTTAGATGTCCCTGAACATGAACACATGAAACAACAACATTGATTAATTAATAATAATTAAATCTAGAGTGATGTGATGGAATTGCCAGAGGACCAGCTTCTAATGAAGCATTTGAATAAAATATAAAAAGGATTGAATTTTATACTTTTTTGAACATGTCACAAAATTGAAAAGGAATGAAGACCCTTATCATGTTAAAATAACTGGAGCACACAAATTACAATAGTTGTTACATGACGTTAATAAAGAACTTATATCATAAAAACAACAGAAGCACAAAAAATACAATTCTTGAATTAAAAGTCAAATTGTTGTATGAAATTATCGAAACATGGCTTCATTGACTAAGCAGTTTATGTATTGAAATAACTAAAGCATAAAAAATGCAATAATCATTAAAATATGTCATTAATAAGAAGTTTATATCATAAAGCAATTAAAGCACAAAAAATAGAACAATTCTAGAATTAAGGCTCAAATGTTGCATGGAATTACTGTAACAAGGTTCCGTAACACTGTTCGTTTAATAGAGTTCATCCTTGAGTAAGGAGTTCTGATGTTGAGATTGGGAAGCCATGATTGAAAGGTAACTTTATGAGTGATACTTAAGTTGTGGACAATGATGTTATAGTTGATGTAGTGGGAGACCTTCAGGTGGCATTTTCAAGTGACTTCAAACTTGCAATGTTGAGACAGAAAGTTTGAGTACTCGTGCATTCTTCCAAATTAGTGAACATAGTTAATTTTTGAGTCCCTTGGTCTCCCAGACTCTTCATTCAGTAGGCTAAAAAGTTAGCATGGTTTGAAGAATTGTTGCTTCTGTGACTGCCAGAAGAGATTGGCGCTCTTAATGAAAAAATTCAGAACTTTAAATGTAATTCACAACACCATATACAAAAGTACGGAGATAAAGGAAAAATATTTTGAACTTGTATGTAGAGAAAGAATGTTTTTAAAAATATTGCAATACACTTTTACTGTAAATTTTAGGAGTTTAAAATTTTGTCTCTTTTAAGTGACATATCTCAACAGGCAAAAATCTGATCTGAATTAAGTTGTTTATTACAGTTAAAAGCATGAAGAAAACAAACATGAAAGGCAATAAGAAGTCCTTACTAATTAATTTCTTGTCAGGTTACTAATTTTTTGTTATTTTACTTATATTTTTTAAATTATTGCAAAGAAGTAAAAATATCTACAGAAATCCAGCTATGAATTAAATATGACAATAAAATAGAGTTTTGGGGTATTGGTATTTATCCTTACATCAAGAAGAAAGGTATGCTACTTCTTTTTCTTGAAATTGTTACTTCCTTCCAGAACTATCAGAAGTAGGTGGAGGAACACAGGAAATAATATCAATGAGTGGAAAAAATCAAACATCCTTTCCTTGAGGCCCAAAAAATACCATATGGGAGCACAAACTTGATGTTAATGTCACCACCTTCTTCATGCTTCGACAGGATCAAAAATACAATGTTCATCATAGATGCAAGAGATGAAGGAATTTGGTGATAATTGTGATATTTTCATAAGGGAAAAATCAGCATCAAAGCCCATTCTCTTCATTCAGATTAAGAACTCTGAGAGTGACATGGTGATAACTCTGCATACCTGGCACAGTTTTAGCCTTCAAACATCAACTTTCAAGCTCTTATCTGGTAGCTAAACAATTTTTTTTTCTCACAAGGACAAATTCCATGTCTTTTATGTTGGCTTGACAGTAATCAAAAACTTCCAAGTAATATTGATGACACTTCCAGTTGGCATATGCAGGCTTGCTTTGGTGGCAAGATGCTTTACTGTGCCTCCTACTCCATCACAGAGGGATTTTCTGTAACTATTGCAAATAATGTCCAATTCCACTGTTAGACAAAAATTCATGATGATAGAGATTCAGAAAGATTTTGCAGTTTTTGTACTGACTTCTCTTCTGAAGCCATCTGAAAAATAACACTCATATTTCACTAAGAGGATACTGTCACGGATAAATTTTGTCACAACTTTTCGTGTTTCATACACAAAGCCCACATCTTGTTCGAAATCTTCCGATATAACACAAATTGGAAGCAATAAAATTCTTACTAAATTCAGGTTTAGTGTAAATAATAGCCAGGTATCAGGATACCCTGGGATTCATTTTGTACAATTGAAAAATTTTCACAGAAATATAATTGCTTCATTATAAGGGAGACACATGATACTGGATTCAATTGGCATGTCTCTCCTCTGTAAGAGCCACTATTTTCATGAATAGAGCTGACAAATACTGCACTGTACTAGAACACACCATTTACCACAGAGCTCACAAAACATAGGAAGACCAATTTTGATCATAGGATGCGCAAATTAGTTAGCTGCAAATAACTGATTTAAATTTCACAAAATTCATCTTTTTTACCCTCCAACATTCGTCACACCAATTTTATCTTTTTGTCAGGGCATTATTCTAGTAATTTTATTGTCTATGACATTTTTCAACTAAACCAACAAGAATTTCATCAAGCTTTTTACCGTCTTGGCTCAAGTAATGCCCATATTCCTTTCCGTTTGAGAAGTTCTCACTCTGGGGACTGCAACATCAGTTACATTGAATTCTGTCATAATTTTTTTTACTCTACACAGTAGGAACAAGAATTAAAACCTGAAATTTTTCTCTTGATGGCAGGTAAGTTGCAAATTTTTCTTTCATTAAATTTGCAAGTATATCCAAATCTTCAGCCTTTACTGATTTCTCTATTTCATCAGAAAGTTTCAAGGAATTCTATTTGACAAACTCAACAAACGTTTTTCTCCATTGATGAAGATGCAATCTCTCTTTTTGCATAAACATGTCTCCTGTGGTGATTGAGAGGATGAACTTCGATTGGAGTCTCCCTTAAACTTGCCAAAGATGAGTTGATTTCCTCTACTGCTTGTTCCCTTAAAACAGAAGATTTTGCTTCCACTATGCTTTTATCTGCCCCCGAAAGAGACTCTTCCACAGCCTCCTCATCATAAGGTGCATGTTCAGGTTATTTACTTTTCAATTCAGAATTAACTTCTCAGGTCTCAGCAGCAATGACACATTCTTTGCCCAGAAGTTGCTTTTTTTGCATTACTTACAATGGAATTTATTTGAATTGTGTAATTTAAAGAAACTCTTCTTAGTCCTTCTCTCTTTGAAATTTAAACAGATCAAAGCAGTTCATGAAAATTCTTCCCTACAAGGAAATGACAAAAAGTCTGGAGAGAGGAAAAGAAACAAGTCTGGACAGATTAAAATGAGACATTCAGAAAAAACAGCATTACATGTAATATTGAATGAAAATGGGAGACAGGACCAGGGATTGAACCGCTTTGCACACTGGCACGCTACAACTATCCTGTTCGCATCCTGACCCTGTCTACCATAATCATTCAACTTGTGATGACCCTTAACCTCCGAGGTGGTCTCATTCAAAATACTGTCCTCATTTGAGATGAATCCCATAGGGAATACTTTATTGTGGGTTGATATATTCCATGTCTGGAGGGGCACAAACATATATAAATCTCTTAAAATGTTTAAGCAATAGGCATAAAGATTATACATAATCTCTATGAACTGAACAATTGATAAAGATTTATGAAAGCAGTCAGTTAATGATGCATCAGCAAAGTTATTAATGCCCTACAATGCGATATAAGCAAAGGGCATGATGATGCATAACTGAATGATGCATGCATGTAGAGTTGCCAATGCGCTGAGGGTGAAACTAATCTACAAATAAAGCTGTTTCCGAGTGTGTTTACTTTTCTTACTAAAATGCATTACAGTCAAAAAGGGAATTTTTAACAAAAACTTAGTAAACAGGCAATGAAGGGACCAATTTTCCCTTTTAATAGATTTTTCCTAATACCCTCACCTTTAATTTTTTTAAATTAAAGTTCAACTTTTGCCTTTGTAGTTGTCACTTAAAGAAGACAACGTTTCAGCCTAAAACTTACAGTTAAAATGTATCAGAATTTTCTTCCTCTTCATACAAGCTCAACATATTGTCTCTATTAATCTCCATACTTTAAAGTATATGAACACAAATTTTCATGTTGATTCGAGAATTACATTCAAAGTTCAGAATTTTCTTACTAAACATGTCCATCTCTACAGGCAGTCATGGGAGCAACAATTCTTTGAAAAACGCAAAATTTGTAATCCATTTAACAGAGGCTATGCAACATAGAAGCTCAAAAATTTACATAAATCACAAACTTGGTGATATGAAAAAGTACACAAACTTTCATTAAAACTGAGATGGTGGGACCAAAGCTAACATGAAATGACCCTTCAGTTGTTCTTCCAACAGCAAAAGATAATTTTCTTTTATGTTCTGGGTTTACATTACCTGCTTCCAAGTTAAAAATAAAGTTGCTCTTAAACATAAAAATTGATCATACAAGATGTACATTGGCCCACATTTTTAGCGCAATGAATAAGCTATAAAATTACTAAAATTAACTTGCACAATATTCTTAAGGAATTCCATAAAGTGACATCTTCGTAATATAATAAATCAACACAATTTATTTTATTATAAACCTAATTCTCTTAAAGCACTCTGTACTTTATTTCACACATCCATGAAAATACTGGCCCAACTCCAAAATAGGTGATTTTGAATTATAATGTTTTTTCAAGCCCCAGCAGCAAGCTGTACAATTTGCAAAGACTCCTGCACTCCTATCTCAACTCGTTCCATGTAGTAACCATTTAAAAGAAAATGTGCTATTTAATGAGAAACTGTTAGTTGATTACCATAGAGTAGTTGTTCCCAACCAGAGGGATATGCCACCATCGGGATGATGCATGGGGGGTGGGGGGGGTTGGAAAGCTTTGTGGAAGTAATGACATTCTCCTAAATTCAAAAACCTGAGTTCTTTTCTTCCAACAAAAACTGAAATTTAACAAAATCATGTTCAGCAAATTTAAGTTATGAATAATGTGGGAATGTCATTTTCACATATTAAAATACATTTGAAGCTTCATTATCACTATTAAATATTTCAAATATATTGTCTTAAAGCAGTTTAAAACAAATTAATAGTGTTTAAGTTGGATTCTTTTTGTAGGTTTGTTCATGTAGGTTTCAAAAATTTTTGGCTTAATTTCATATTTTACACAGATTGAAAATTGAGAGGGGAACGCATCATGGTTGAATAGTTTCACATAGATTTGTGCTAAAAAAAAGGTTAAAATGTTGGGAATCACTCTGTTAGAAGATTACTGGGTTTCAATTAAGATAAAGTCTTTAAAAAGAACAAAGGTAACATAAATAAGTACTATATGTCACTGCGGGGTAAGCTTGTTTTTATTGTCCTTAAAAATTATTTATAGTAAGTTGTGTCAGTATTCTCAGAGGTGTGCAATATGAGGGATAATGCACTAATCTAACAAAACTGCCCTGTCAGTGAGAAATGAAAATTCCTAATCAATCTACGACAAAGATGAAGATATTCAATTAAAATTTTCCTATCACACACACCACCACAAAATAGTACATCCACAGGAAGTAAGTCAACTGAGGAGAATAATACCTTTCAGTACATCCCTTAAACTTGTACAGTTTTGGATTCCTGAACGAAGAATAGTAGTTAACTGTGTTGGCTCTGTCTGTAGAACGGAATACAGTATTGATATCAACTGATTTTGAAGATTCAGTAAATCATGATCTGTGGGTAACATCTCAATTACAAGTAGTATTTGGAATATGCACTTTATAACACTTTCTTTAAACTCACCTGAAAGAGGAGAAAATACTTATTTAGAGCAATAAGAATGATCTAAAAGATATCAACAAAGAATAACATAAAAATAAGAATAAAATCTCTTTCAGCAATGTAAAGAAATAATACACTGTTTTGAAATTTTAGAGTCTTTTTATAATAATTTTCTGATATCTAAGAACTGGAAATCTTATCTATTACACAAACAGCTTACATACAACAGTCACAGAACAAATTCAAATTACGAGTTAAAGTTGCAACTTTTTGTTCATATTTGAGGACTTTCAAGATCTTTGGACTATGCCTGCCTTACCTGTTCTGAGGTGGACACCTTTTATTGAGATAAATATTTATGAAAAATCTTATAACTTGTGAATTGAGGAAGGATGAAATAAAAATCTTTAGTTAGTACTTTTAAGAAGATAAAAGAATGATAAATAAAGGTGAACAACAAAATCAACGAAAGTTTACTTGAAATAGACAATGTAGATAGAGTGGTAATAAATGTTTAAAACTCAATGTGAATATAGGTATAGTCATTTTGCTATTATTTGTGACAGGTATAAATGATGTACCCATTCACAGATTTTCGAAAGAAAAAAAGTTGTATAATTTATAGTAAATTTATAAATATTCTAGAGCATGTGCATCAACAATATGAAATAATGAATTTTATTCCAATTCTTTTTTTTACGTTTCAGATACAATTGTACGATAAGCAAGCACTGCTCTAAACATGAAACATAAATGAAATTTACTCATCCATCAAGTCAGATTTCTAACACAAAGTCTTTCTCTTTGTAGGTATTAGGGAATTCAAAATCAAAGTAAAAAAGATATGAAATACATAGGAAAAAACGGAAATTTTTTTCTGTCAAGCAACCATCTGTGGATTCTTGTGAATCACTTCATACAGATTTAACCCTCAAAAAAAAAAAAAAAAAAAGTTAGTAACATTACAGGTTTTCTCATGAGAATATTGGTGTCATGACCACACAACACCAAGTAAGAGAAGCACAAAATAAAACCTACACAAAAAATGAACACACTCTTCATGTAATGTAAAGGAATATAAAATTGTAGTCCAGGCTTTAACACTTGTCTCACATTTACTATTAACATTTATATCCAAATCTTCATGATTAAGAAGACTTTGAAAAAATTCTTCAAATGATTCAAATAAACTTTGTAATACATCTGAAAATGAAAAATATTCTTATTACAATACACAATTACCAGTAAAGTAAAAGAAAATGAACAATTAAAAAAAATCTACAGCGTCACAATGAACTTTCCCAAACTTTTCCCACTTTGGAGAGAAACCAGATAAAAATACATACAGAGAAGTTGATTTGTACAAAAAGTATTTATTTTGCACAAAGAAAACCAATTCAAAAAAAAAGAAATACACACATGGTGGTTAAAAAAAGATTATCTTTTATTTCTGTGCTCAATACTGTAATTTTATTTAAGGAACTAAGACAACTTGACATATTCTACATACATACTGAAGAAGAATAACTCATTCTCCCACCATTATTTTTGCTGATTGATATGAAAATGTAACCCTAGGACTCAGGAGCTAATTAGTTAAGTGGGTGAGGAGAAGAATGTAACATAATAAGGGCAAGACAATAGAATTTTTGAGTGGGGATGGGAAATTCAGAAAATATTTACAAAAATTTCGACTTGTGGAAAATAATTACAGATGATGGAATTCATTGCAAATATAAGAAAGTAGAAACACACTCTAAAATTATAAGAGATGGGAATATATATGCATTCAAGTATAAGAGATAATTCATTAAAAAAACACAGAAAAGTCTATATCCCTATGGAAAAAAATTAATACCCTGCTACTAATGCGCTGGATAATAAGAACAAGTTAAGTGCAGAAACCTGTGAAAATACTTCTAATAAGCAATTGTATCAAAAATACTTACCAGGACCTGCCATTCTACATATAAGGAATGTACTGTTAATGCTGACATAGGATAACGTTTCAAGAAGAAACCAGGAAGATTCAAGAAGCTCAACTGGAAAAAAAATTCCACAAGTAAAGAGACACTTTACAAAAGCCTAAAATCACAATTGCCAATTTACTTACTGTTTGTGGTGCAGTTCAAAATAAAATTAATTTGTGGTAACCACGAATTTACATGACAAAGCTGCTTACACCATAATCCTAATGAAGCCACATCACTACATCTCACAGAATTCCCATCAGTAGAAGCAATACCAACCATTTCAGATGAAGAAGCATTTGCTTGCAAATTGTCATCTGATACAGGTGTTTCCATTTTTCCATTCTGCATGTAAATTAATTAGATTTAGATCATTAATAGTATTGAAATTTTAATGAAACAAACAATCACAAGTTACTTGCTTTGTTTTCAATATCATGATCATCAGATTCTGAATTAGCAATCTTAAACGCAAACAATTGCAAAATTCGCATTATTTGGATGAGAGTGGGGGCATCAGGAAAAGAAAGCAAATGCAACAATATTCGCAGAATATCCTCACGCTGTTCACAATTTTCCCGAATGGATTCCACACAACACATATTCGCCATTATACCAATCATTAGTTCCTAGAAAAGAAATACAATTACTGTAATACACTTACATTTCCACACGCACAATAAAATATTGTCTTATAGTAGATAAATCTATCAATGTGAAATGTAAAAAAATGCATAAACGTTTCAATGATAGAATAATTTTTAAGAACTGAAATAGTGAATACGGCAGTATCTAAAACAGAGAGCTGATGTCTGCGAAGGACAGATGTCACCGAATTGGTCACTATAATTGAATATCAACACCAAAAATCAGTGCCAGTATCAGTCATTCACATGTCTTGCAAGATTCCTATGGTGATCCCCACTCCCTCCACCCCTCAAGAATTATTTTCAGTTATCTTTTATAAGAAAGTAATGAAAATTTGAGAAGTGGCAAGCCTGTGTGTATAAACATACAAGCAAATTCTGCCAAAGGCACGAATTTTGATGCAAAAATATCAGCAGTGATAGTGCTGTAACGAAAATTGCTACAGTCACAAAGCTAAGGAATATCAAACTGAAAAGCTCAGTCAAGAAAAAGAAAGCCGACATCACAATTTCTAGTCAATTATTTCCACTTTCGAAAAAGAGCACATAACACATCCTTGTTTTCCCTGGAATATTTCCCATATAAAAAGTAAACTTCCTTAAATAACAAGAATTTGAATCCATGCTCAACGAGTTCTTATAATTATCAAAAAAAAATTACATGTGTTCACTCACAACAGAATATAATATTCAATCTTCATTTCCCCAAAATGGAGTTTGCTTGTATGTCCCCTTCTTCCAGCCATGTCCCCATTTTTTACCAATGAACTATCAATATATTTTTCATCTTCCCTTCTAGACATTGTACTCTTTTATAGAAATTTAATTAAGCAAACCTCAAAACTACACATACAGTACAAATCCATCAGGCTAATTAGGATACTTCAAAATTCAGAGGATTAGATTTGCAACTCAGGAACTAAGGAAATGAGATGTGTTAGAAAAAATATATATTGATGATAGTCACAAGTAAAAAAACAATGAAATACTTCAGGAACTTTCACTAAGATCAGTGCCATCGAGAGAACCACAGTAGCATGATTATCTTTTAATTTTCCTGCAAACTTCAAATTTTCTCATAAACCATCAAAAGTCCGCAAACCACCATGTAGCAATTGCTAATTTAGTCAAAGCAAAATTTCCCTCCAATATATAGTAGTACTTTCATGAATACTTCTCCGCTGCATCTTCTAGCTTCCGAACTTAATTTCTAGCCATATTTGAACTAGTCATGACAGTTTAATGAAACTTGCACTGCATGAAACTTGGTCTCAACGCCCCTATTATTTAAAAAGTTTGGTTGCTTGAAACCGATGAAAAGCATGACGTATTGCGTCGAAGATATATAATAGAGGGAAATTTTAAAATTGCCAATATAAACAACAAATTAAGGTTGTTTGAAAAATATCAAATTTATTATTATTAACAATACTTGACCCCACAGTCTCTGAAGCGCTAAAGAGTGTGTAATCTACAAGTGATACATAAAACCAAAATACACTTACACTATTCACTCCTATTCAGGTATTTTCACTATAGAATATACCCGATAATATAATGAACTGTACAACAGCGAATTAAAAATTAAGAATTACTGTAACAATATTACAATTTACTTTAGCTTTCATTTTTCAGGGAGACTGTAAAGATCAAATAGAAATTTCCATTCAAAGTATGACTGAGTAGTTTATTTTAACGTTCATACATTGATGCACTAGAGGACCTATGGTGTCAACTAAAGGATAAATGACACCTCTCTTGAAGGTTTCAAGGGGAGAGGTAGGAGACAAAAGTGTACCTAGGTGGGGGGCAGTCTGCTCCAGGCCTTATCCATTCAGGGGCCTCCAAATGGGTCTTAAAATAATATTTATAAAATAAATACACTTCAATTTAATTATAACAGTAAATTAATTAATAGTTGAGCTTCTTATTGAATACAATTTCAATATCAATTTCAAACCCAGTATGCAAACACTTTTATATGAGACTTAAATAGGAATCTCCAAAAAACTCCCATCCTGGGCCTTATTCGAAGAAAGCTTGGCCTGAGACGTATCTAAACTTTTGTATGAAAATAGCAGTTTCTTCAGACAACGGTTTTTCTACAAAATTGGGTTCAATTTCTAACTGTTGCAAATTTGTTTCAGTGTTATAACTGAATCTCTTTCCTCAGTAGACTTGTAAATACAGGCATTTCTAAAATTGACCCATGCTAGGGGGATATCTGCAACTTTTTCTTGTAGGGTTTACTACATTAACTTCAAACTAAATATCATTCCATATTATACAGCATACAAGGAACAAGAATTCTTCTATGTGGTTGATTAGTAACTAGGCCTCAGTTGCAGTTGTTACATCAACATACCAAAGTATCAAAAATAAAAATACCAAACACCAAAAAAAACAAACAAAGAAAATACCAAAAACAAAAATATTTGTTTCATTTGAATACATTCTAACTTATTTGGAACCCTCAGTCAAACAGGTTTATTCCCCCAGTTTATAATTCAATATGCTTTACATTAGGTTTTTTTATATGATTAGGTTGTATACACATGAAGACTGATCAAAATTTGTTCACAATAATACAGGAAGGTACAGTCAAATCTTACCCGATGTGCCCTATTCCTGAATAAATGGCACTTTAATTTATTTTATTTCAAGGAAGACAATTATTCACATTTATAAGTTGAATATTTGAGTCTTTACGAGCGCCACAGCATTTTGACTGGACACGTAAGCTACAGTCTGAAGGAAATGTCAAACGTTTGTTCCACATTTCTTCCAGAGGCTAATATGTACTGACATTGTGTCATCAAGATGCCCAATTGAGAATATATCGAGACAACTATCGGCTTCACCTCCGACACCCCTCGTGACCTTTAACGTTATGATTTATTCCGTTATTACTTAGGAATACAAACATATCTATTAGATCATATTTAATACTAAATGTAAAAATTGAGTTTTCTGAGCTCTACAGAAGAAAAAGAATTCAAAATATATTTTTGGATATATTAGACACCAAAAGCAGTTTCAATTGCAAAAAATATTTATTTTTCTCACTTTCATGGCTCCCCACTTGCGATGTTTCTGAGTAGATTTACAACAAATATATATTGTTACAGTTCATAAAGATTAATTATTGATAAAATATGCAAGTGGAGACTGTGTCGGACAGAACAACATTTTATTGAACATAAATTACTGCTTTCATTATAAAAACAAGAGTACGGTAATAATCCTACATTTTACAAATAAGGAAATATTATAAATTCTTTTAAGTTCTCCTATTTTTAACACAAAATAATAACTTTAAATCAACCAAACTAAACAGACAATTTTCTTCACAAAATGTAAATTTAATAAACAAATTTTGAATGTACAATGAAAATATCACTTCACGTTTCAATACCATTCAGTATCCACAGCAGGTGTATAATTACAAAACATGTGAATGCTGTTCACATCATATACAATTCTGCATATGATTTGATGTTTTAATTGTGCATTCAAAATTTGTTCATTAAATTGACATTTTGTAAAGAATATTGTCTGCTCAATCTGGTAAATTTAAATTTATAAATAATACATATAGGCACAATGCATAATCCTAAACTCAAAATAGGTAGGTTTCTTTATTAATACAACAAATGGGATGTTACAAAACTACCCTAACTTTACGATTCCATCAATACATGAAAGAAGAATGCTTTCAAACTTACTAAAGACTATGCGAATATTTGAGGGTAACATATTAGGTATTTAGTAAATTGACAATCATAATAAAATTGTAAACAAAAAGTCAACAGATTAGCTGACAAAAACATACTATTAGCCTCTGAGAATCTGTCTTCGTTACAGAGCTAACTGCCAGGTCCAATATTCCATGTTTCTCAATAAATAAACTAACATCTCTTTCTACACTCATGTCCCATAAACTACATACGTCGTCTTCCAGATCTTTGGAAAATTCCTCTTCAGATGAGATTATCTGAAAATAACAAGTGTATTGTAAAAGTAACTTACGCAGTGAACCTTTCAGCAAGATTAACATTCATCTACATCATCATTTACTATGACAGTATTGAGGTATAGTCTACCTTGTGTAATCTCATAAGCACCTTCAAAACCCAGCGCTCACTGTACAGGGTATTACCAATAGCGTCTCCTTTTAGTTCTGTTTGCTGGTCACCTATTTCTTCCAAGTTTGCCATCAGTATTTCTTTCAACCGCACCGAATCAGACTACATAACCAAACACACTACTAGCGATTCATTGACAGTACCAGGACATACGTGGTATACTCCGTCAGAATGTCCTCCCCTTCCGTCTCACAAGGTTTGACACACGACCAGCTCCCGACTGTCAATTTTCGCTTCACCCACGTATTTTCGCTTCACCCCACGATCCTTGTCGTCCAAGGAGACTTGTTAACCAAACTATGGTTTCCGTCTTGGACAGGTTCCCAGCGGATCCGGATCTGAGAACCGACTCTCCCAATGATATATCTTCATTGGCACACTTATTTAAGCTCCATGGCGTATTACGCTAGAAGGTCGTGACTTTATTTTAGTACTAAGTTGTCCCCCTGCCAATGACGATTCTACGTTTTAGGAGTCGGTTCGCTCACGCACAAGAGTATTCTCTGGTCAAACAATAGCAGCAATGGGCTGTGACCCCAAGATGAACGAAATTACGTTGCACCACTAATTTAAGCAATAATATGCCTTTTTGCAGCGGTATGGCATCTACGAAGCAGCCATAAGCTTATAATTGCACTTGTACTCACCCAACAACTCTATATAACTGTTTTTGGCGCACTTTAGGAACACGTAATGACTCTGTGCCGAGTTGTCAAAGTTTACTATTCAAATCGTAGGCAATTTCCCCGACGTCCAAAATCCTCCAAATTTCACTGGGATACTCTGCATGTCATGGTCTTCCAGTCAGGTGTGATGCCGATTGTACGCTTCGGATGCACGTAACTATGCACCCCGTTCGGTTTTACTCGCCGCCATCACAACGCACAAAGTTCTACCCGTCGTATTTCGGCCTCTATGGGCGGATGGTGATGGAAATTTCTTCCATGCACACAGTGAACTATATTCTTTACCTGTAGCACAAATATACACTGCAATGCTCAGTTGCATATCTGTTGTATATCGTCTTTTTTATCCCAAAATACATATCAATCTAGATATCAGTGTATCGCTATTCACACAACTTGGGGAAATAGTAAGCCCGCAGTGGGTTCGATATCTTCACAAGTTGTGCGAATATCCACTTCGATAGAATACTTACTGTTACACCAGACATAATTCTGAAGAATGCAAGAGAGGAAAAAATAAGAAAAAATTGACTAAATACATCAATTATCTCAAGAGTAGACAAAAAATTATACACGAGGAACATCAACCACGACGACTCGATCAGGATTCAACTCAGACTCGTACCGACATAACCGACTACGACAAATAAGAGTACAAATACTTATTCTACTAATACTACAAATTATAATGATACTACTAATAATAGTAGTAATAATTATTATTATTACCATTATTATTATAATTATTATCCTTATAAATAATTTATTACGTATTATATTATCCCCCACCAGGTCATACGCAGTTTGTAACTGCTTTTTCGACAGAAAGTTCATTTATTTATTTTATAATGACACTAAATACATTTCCGTCTCAGCGCACTAGGACTTTGATTCATTTGATTCTTCGATATATCTCGGTTTTATGCCTTACAACGCGTTACTACGCTTCTACCACGCGTAGTACCCATGGTTAACTACGACGCCAAATGAAGAGCATTTTACGGCGACTATGGTAGCCTACTACCGCAAATGAAAAGCACCCCCTATCGGACTAATTACGTCCAGTTCTTATGTCTCATGCCTTATTCAGTAGGTCCTTGTTAGAGACCTACATGTAGGTGTCTAGTCATGAGGACAGCAGAATACAGGGTAACTTCCCTTCAAGAAAAAACATAATCAATTACCAAATAATATGATATTAAATGTATTTTTAAATTTGTTTAATACGAAAAAAATGCAATACAATTTTAGTCAGTTATAAAATCATATTACATCAAGTAATATATTATTATATATAAATAGGAGTGGATTAACAAATTCGCGGACGACAAGCAAAACGAGTATCTCTCTTAAGCTACGCGCGCACTGTGACGTCAACGGACGGACGGACGTCCCGACATTTTAAAGTGGAAGGCAGGGCGCACTGGTTCGGAAATTACGGAACTCTGTTGGGTGAAGGGACCGTTCACTCTCCAAGGCGCAGAGAATTAGTATCCACGTGTTACCTGCTCCCCATTCTATTCTGATCACTCAACTCAATCGAAGTGGCGAATACCTGGTCCTTCCGAGTGCCCGCAGTCATAAACTGTTTATGAATGTCCCGGAAAGTTTTACAGCTCTCCCACTCCAAAAGACCTTCCTCTGGGAACTTTTCGCAAACGCCGGCAAGTGCGTGCCGGCTCAATGGGTTCATACCAATGCAAAGCAATGGAAAGAACTTTTGGGAAATCTGAGACAACGGTGCCCACCGTCCCTTTGTGCGCGTAGCTTTACCTGGCAGTAGCAGCGCCGCCTGAAGAAAATACAAGGGAACCTTATGCGCCGGTTGTCCGGAGGGGAAAACGATGAGATATTTCTGTCTCTCTCGCACATCGTCTTAGGTGGGAGAATTTGACTCACCTCTGTGACTGCTGCTCACAAGTCGTAGCACGGTAACACCTCACCCCCTCCAAGCGGGTGTGCGACCAAATGGCGACATCACACAGTATCTTCTGTCTCATGTTATCAAAGACAATCTGCAGCGGAGACGGTTGCCTCTCTTTATAATTCACTCTATGGGCTCCACACATTCGTTATTCGGCAAACCCCGAAGCGTGTCGGTCTTTTGAGAGACACCAAAGATGCCGAGCGTAGGCGAATATTCGCGAGTGACCTGTTCGTAGTATTGTCTACATATTCGTGCTTCTACGAATACCAAGGATTGCGAGTATACTACAACGATTTCAAGTTATTTCCAATACCTAATCGCTGAAAAAATTATTTTGTAACTCTACTCCTTATCATATAAAGTAATAAGTGTTTTCAGTAGTGTTAAATTAGAAAAATCTGTTGTAATAAAGTAGTGATAAAGTAACTTCATTTAATATCCCCATTTGTGGTCATACGTAGTTTGCAACTGATTTTTGACTATAAAGTTTCTTCGATGAGTGATTTAAACAACAAACGTTTTCATTTACGTTATTTTACTTTTTATTAAGCGTCCTAAAGTTTCACAGTATTGAACGTGTGTTGATATTATTAGCATCATCTATTTTTTAGTAGTATTAGCATATATTTCCTGTACACGGTAGTATAATTCGTGCGATGGCGAGACTAGAGAAAATAAAAGATACTATAATAATAATAAAAAGTATATTACATTTAAATGTAATAAATGACTTTTGAATAAATAAATATAATGGGATGCAGTAGAGAAACAAATTAAGGTAGAAAACAGTATTGATTCTTTTATTTTATTTTTTTGGTTTGGGCTTTAGGGCTCGTCAACATCGAGGTCATTAGAGCCCAGATTCTTTTAGAGTGAATAAAAACTATAACGATTATAAGGATCTTAAAATTTGAGAAAACCAATTACTACAGCTAAATCCATATGGAATATAAACTAGCTTATTATTGACTTAATTTCATTGATTGAATTAACCCTCTCCGAGTTTTTTTTGTCAGGATTTCTGTCGTAGCGACAGGGTTTCTATTGAAAAATGTAAGATATTCTGTCGCAACGACTGGTTTTCTGACATAAGTCCAAAATATTCTGTTTTAAGAATTGACATCAGGATACAGCAGAAATCCTGTTTGATCAGATTGGTACACCACACATTTTACTATTCACAGCAATTACCTTGTACATTGGCGACACTTACTACTGTCATATATTTCATTAAAAAATAAAACTAATTGTTTAAATTTGTTGTACAAAAAATAATCTATTAATCGCACAATATGTTGAAAATTGATCGAGTATAAGTCACAATTCATGTCAATAGCGGCGATTGGGAAACAAAAGTGTGGGAAGGGGGGGGGGCAAAAAAATTGACAATTTTCATTTACGTGACATTTTCTACATATTTCCAGTAAGTACGATTTAAATAATGAAATAAATCAAAGGAAAGACAATTGGTGACTACCATATCAGGGATGGTGTAATTTTTTTATAATTCGCATTTAGTCGGTTAAAATGAAAATTTTATATTTTCTTCAAAACGTTGGGTGGAAGCTGCCACCCCTAATCACCGACACTCATGTATAGTGCGCGAGTAAAAAGATGTTTACAAATTTCATAGTGCCGGTCCGGGGAAGGAAGACCAAGGTGGATATAGAACTATTTCACTGTACGAAGAGTTTATTCGGAGCTGACGAATACAAACTCTAATACCAAGGTCCAAATCTCGTCCGTGTTCACGCCTAAGAGTTGTCAAAGCCAGTGGGGATGTCCGTTGTAGCGCCGCGTCGTCGTAGATCCTGCCGTGCGTGGTAGCGTTATAATGGTCCGGTAGTCGATGAAGCCGTAGAGAATAGCGAGGGTAGTTTGTCAGGGGCCCAAGGGTTGATGATGCGCAATACAAAGCCTCTCTCACTCAAATGCCATTCTCACCTTCACGTGGTGGGCCCAGTTATCACGAACGAGGCAATGACGACCGAGAATTGGCGGGATAACCATACCAAATTCTTGGCGGAAGGAAATGCTTAGGCGAGCGTGCATAACAGCAACGCACGCGTGTCTGTACCCGGGTATTGAGGAGGCGGTCCATTCACGGCACTAGGAGACACTAGGTCAATCACCTCCTCTCTCTGAAAATTTACACTGATTACAGAAACTAATGTGAGAAATAGCCGGACAGATAGGAGGACGACATTTGCCATGAAAACGGTAACGAAGATTGGATATTGGAATACAAGAACTGTGTGTGAAGTTGGTAAACTCAATCAGGTACTGAAAAAAATGGAACGTTATAAACTTGACATACTAGGACTTAAAATTAAATGGGAAGGGTTTGGATCTCTGACTACTAAGGGCGGAGCTTTCACTCTTCCTTATTCTGGAGTATCAGAAGGTGAGAATAGAAGAAATGGCGTTGGGATATTGTTAACAAAAGTCTCCTATAGAAGTCTCATGGAGTGGCATCCTGTTTCTGACTGAATCATAGCAGCCAAGTTCAGATCAAAATTAAGGAACGTTCTTTTAACACAGTGCTATGCCCCCACTGAAGCAAGTGACCTAGAGAGCAAAACTGATTTCTATATGAAATTGAAAGACACTATCAACAAGGCCAAGAAACGAGATATAGTTATTGTAATGGGAGACTTAAATGCCAAGGCGGGTTGTGACAATCGTGGGATTCAACAGGTGATAGGTTCCCATGGAGTAGGTGAAAAGAATGAAAATGGAGAACTACTAATTAACTTGTGTGTGATCAAGATCTAATCATAGGAGGATCATTATTTCCGCCCAAATTATACCTCAAAATTGCCTGAGTCTCTCGTGACCAAAATACCGGAAATCAGATAGATCACTTTGCTATAAGAAAGCATGGACAAAATCTCTCCTAGATGTACGCAATAAACGAGGCGCAGATATTGGGAGTGACCATCACTTGGTAGTCGCTAGCGTCAGGATGAAAATACTTGCCCATAAAAGAAAATTTGAATCAAAAGACAAGAGATTCGATGACGCTAAAATCAGAGAGAAGGTAAGAAACCAAATCAAACTCGAGTTGCGAAATAGGTACCAGGTGTTAAGTGAAATGAACACAGAGGATGAAGACGGAAAAACAAATTGGGAGACTCTCAAAAGTAATTTACTGGACGTCAGTAAGAAAACATGGTATTCAAAGACAACCTAAAGGAGTGGATGAGCAATAAAACATGGAATCTCATCGAGCAAAGACAACGTCTGAAGCAAAAACAACTCTTGCAAAACAAGAAGTCAGAAGGAAAAGGTACTTGAGAGTATAACTCAATTAACAAATCTATTAAAATAAGTGCAAGGACATAAGCGGAAATAGGTTAATGATGATGCAGAACAGGCAGAGGTGACTGCAGGTAAAGGCGACTTAAAGGAGCTTTATCGAATAACGCTGCTACTGTCTGGCGGACGAGAACAGTACATCTATCCACTAAAAAGCAAAGAGGGAACACTGGTAACAGGAGAAGACGACCAGATGAACAGAATTTTATCAAGACTTGCTGAACGGATCGGTTGCAATACTTGACGGAAATGATAGCTCTGAGTCAAATTCTTAACAGATAGAATCAGATATCAGTACAGCATGCCCTAGTCAAAACGAAGTTAAAGCAGCCCTGAACTCTATAAAGAATGGGAAATCTCCGTGGAAGGACAATATATTCTCCAAAATACTCACAGCTGACATTGACACGACAACACGTATGTTGCATCCCCTTATTAAGAAAGTGGGGATACAGGAAAAAGTGCCAGCTGATTGGAAGATTGGATTGGTAACCAAAATACCAAAAAAGGTGACAAAACCCAATGTAAAAATTGGAGAGGTATATCGCTGTTGTCAGTACCCGGGAAAGTATTGTCGAGAATTATTTTAAACCGACTTGAAGGCTCATTGGAGATGAATCTACGGACGGATCATGCAGGTTTGAGGAAGAACTGTAGTTGCGTGGATCACATACGTATAATTGTAGAACAGAGCGTAGAATGGTACTCCACGTTATACCTTTTGTTCATTGATTTTGAACAGGCATTTGATTTTCCCGTTCATAAAAATATCTGGAGGGTATTAAACAGGTATGGAATACACCAAAAATAGTAAATATCATACAAGTCATGTGCAATGGATACATCTGCCAGGTAATCAACAATGGAAAATTGTCTAAACCAATTCCTGTAACATCTGGTGTACGTCAAGTATGCATTTTATCACCATTTCTGTTCCTTTCGGTACTTGATGATGTAATGAAGCAGGCAACAAAGTCAAAACGTGGAATGAAATGTACCCTTAAGGGGATGCTGGGGACTCTTGACTATTCCGACGAACTGTGTCTACTTACACAGCGTTTTAGTGATATGCAGAAAAAAGTGTTCTCTCTGTGCAAAGAAACCTCTGGTACAGGCCTCAAAGTGAATGTCTCTAAAACGAAAGAACTTAGAATCAATGCAAGAACTAACCGACAGATGAAAGTGGCAGATGAACAAATAGAGAGTGTTGATATGATTGTGTAACTTGGTAGTGATATATCAAAAACTGGAAGCTCTGATGAAGATGTTCTCAATAGAATACACAAAGGCAATGCAGTATTTATAAATCTGTATCCCATTTGAAGAAACCAGTGCATCTCAAAGAAAAAAAATTAAGATCTTCAGAAGAATAGTTAAAGTCATCTTATTATATGGAGCAGAGACATGGAGATACAACAACTTCACACAATCTAGATTGCAAACATGTGTTAATAGATGTTTGCGGTTAATAGATATACTGGCCTTAAAAAATAAGAAATGATGCACTCTGGAAATTGTTTGAGGAAAAACCTTTCTGGAAACAAATTAAAAAACAAAAAATGGAGATGGATAGATCATACTCTTAGAGAGTCTGCCGGTGCAACTGAGAGACAAACGCTGGACTGGAACCCACATGGTCAGCGAGGAAGAGGGCGACCGAGGGGTACTTGGAGAAGATCCGTCCAGAGGGAGATAAAGAAATGTGGTGTGACATGGAAAGAAGTTAAGGCTACGGCCGGTAACCGTACTAGATGGAAAGTCCTCACGGACGCCCTATGCTCCACCGCGGAGTAACAGAAGTTTGCCAGGCGAAGTCCAAGAAACGTTTCGGGGCGCAGATCGCAAGACGGGTGTAGCTCTCTTCCGCTTCAGTTCCTCTTCTGCCGTCTCAGGGTCGCACGCCACCTTTTATCCATGCCTCGTGGGGAAAGGAAAAAACGGCCTGCCGGCCCAACGACGTTCCGATGTCGGTGGTGCGCGTGGGCAATGATCGCGGAGGTTCCTCCTCGGTCCACTGCGCTGGTGTCGACGTTGGGGCGGTTGCTCGGGGCGCGCGCTGCGCCGGTGAGCAACGTTGGCGGAATGGTTTCGCTTCGTTGCCGCAGCCACGGTGTCGATGACAAGTATCGATGTGCAGGGTGGGTAATATGAATGTCTTTGCAGTAGATACTGCAGCCGACAAATTCTTATTACGCGTTTAATTAGGCAGAAATGTTTATCATTAACAGTGACTTCAAAATTATGTATTTTCTTAGCTTACTGGTCATTATTGTGCCACACATGAATTACTACCCTTTTCAACCTTTTACATTTTTTAGATAAAAACATTAATCTTGTAAGTACATTTTTAGTAATTTATAATTGTTGTCCAAACAAATGCAATAGCCTATTCAAGCAACTCTCCCTTGTATGAAGTTGCCCTGCACCAAGTACGGTAACTTTGTTTAAACTCGAACATAGATAAGCTAAGTATCGCAATACACTCAAGAAACTTTATTGATCTTACATAAATATTTGTGGTTCTTATTTTCACGGACGAGCATAGTATTGAACAACTTGCTAAGGCATCGCCATAGTTATGGGTAGTTTTAGTACGTATAAGACTATTAAGAATTTCCCAAAATTAGAGAAGGTTAGAACAATACAAATGTGATTCTCATAATACGCCTAAAGAAACATAGAAGAGAAAATTATCATGAAGGTAAATATGATTCTTGCAGGCAAGATTGAAGTTTTGAATTTAGCGCACTTCATGCAGCTTAACCAATGAACGTCAAGGTCTATAAATAATGTTATTCGGGTCAAAAAGTAATGTTGACGCTGAGAAATATTTCATTTGTTCAGTATACTTTGCTACCTCTTAATTTATTTTTTTTAATTATCAGATACGTATGTCGTTATCGCATAGGCATTTCAATGTACCAGTTACGGTCAAAACATTCCTTAGATTCTTAGTCTATCTAAAGAGATTCCTGATATCAGACGTTCATGATTCGACAATTCAATCTTAAAAATTAACCGAAAGCTTCTTATTCACCATCATACATTAATCTACAGTTCTGACGGCGAAAATATGGTGTTTTTCATAAAATCCTGTCTTAACGACAGAAAACTTTGGCGGGGAAAGATTAGATAAGACCCATTTATTTACTTAACGACATTCTACAAGACACAAAAAGATGCGCAGTATGATGTTTTGTGATTACTATACAAGTGTGATTACTTTAGACACTATACGCACTATATATGTGTGATTACTTCAGATGCACCCGTGTTAACCCCACAATCAAAATATTCGTCGTTCCCAGAGTGACTAGGTGCTCGGCAAATTGCTTATATCTGAATCAGTGCGCTCGCCAATTGGCGAATATCCCGCAAATACCCGCCGAATGACGAATGTATGGAGCAGCCTTAATGCTGTCGATACCTTTCGACGATCAATATGGTACAAATGCAAAATGTGTACTTAATTAAATATTACTTCTCAAATCCAAGGTTAGAATATTTTGCTCTCCTCAGCGATTCGATGAAATGAAATTCGGGCTAAAAGTTTCGTAAGTATAACTTGCATCGAAACTTTTAATAATTTGAGATGTTTGAACAGTTTATGAGATTGGAAATTACCTGTATCAGTAATTCCTGATTTTAATTCTTTCTGTGCGTCTAAAGAAAGGTTATTTAAATTATTTTCATTTTGGTATATTTTATATATATATATATTTATATTTTGTGAGATTTGAATAATTAACCAATTTAATCATTCTGTTGCGGAATTTTGTTGGTCGAGGAGTTGAAAAATTTGAACGGAGGACGGTTGGCAACAACAACCGTGGTCGCGGTCGTCGGCGGTAGTCTCTTTGACATTAATTACGATTTACGGCCCTTTAGAAATCGAAGCGAGCAAGAGGCGGGGGAGGAGGTCCCACCCATCCTTCGGAACACCATGTGGCCGCCGGGACGAGGACATGCCCGAACTTGTTCGCAAGAACGTTGGAGATTTAAACGTTTTTTCAGAATGTTCTAGAAGGACCTTTAAAAGGTCCAATGAGAACCCAGGCGTAGGAAGGGGAAATTATTTCGGATTGGGAGCTTTCGGCACACGTGACATTCAAAATTTTGGAAATTTTGGGAAAAAAGAAGGGATGGAGCTTATTTAAGAGAGACGTAGAGATTTTTCGCTCTCAATCTTTGCGTTTTCTCACAGAGTCATTTTTCGCGCTCACAATGCAGTTTTTCGGAGGAGGTCAGATGCGCTAGATGTGTTAGCTAATTTGTTTCTCAATCATTTCGTTTCTTTCACATCTCAGTTTTTCGGTGGTGTCGACGCACAGACTCATTCGTTTCTCACATCGAAGTTTGCTCATGCGTTTTTTCACAACTCAGTTTTTGGAGGAGATCAGATGTGTTTAGTTCGCTCACATTTTTCGATCTCACTAGATCACTAGCTGATATCGCGCAGAGCTCACAACTCAGTTTTTCGGAGGAGATCACGCTCACTAGTGTCAGATGTCGCTCCGATAGCTCATTACTGCTCAGAGTTTTTTTTATAGCTTACGTTTCGTCAGATGTTTATTTGGCGTTCGAGACTTAATTGTTGATCTTGATTTGATCTTCGGGGCGAGTAAATAAGCCAACCTCGATCCCAACCACACATAAACTGTTTCGAGTGGTTATTCGAACGGGCCTTGTAAATACTGACGCTGTGTTCGGGGGAGCCGATTACACAGAAGACGAATACGGCGACTTTTGGGATAGTCGCTCGACGCCGTTCGCAGGTGCCTGGGAATTGGAGCCGTGCTGACTTCTGCGAGGGCTCTACTTTACGACCTGCCTAGTCTGTCATCTTGAGAGGTATTGTGCGATTGTTGGTGAATGTTTAAGCCAACATCGTAATTGCGCTTGCGCGTCACAGAGTAATTGGCATTAGTGATAAAAAGAGCACGAACTCTGGACCAAATCAGTGCCAAGACTGAACTCATCTGTTAATAGAATGATGCCACGTAAATTCAGTGAATTGTTATGATTAAGAGAAAGTTCAATTAAATTGTTAATTAAATAGGATTAAAGTCAGTGTAAGACCTTTGTGAAAAGAAAAGTAGATGAAATTGCTAATTATTAAATGTTATGATTAAAGCCAGTGTAAGTTAGTGTGTCTTTTTGGTGGGAATGACGTCACTTTGGCGTTAGGGTAATATGAATGTTTGATTTCCATTTGTGTTTTTGTCTTTTGGGGGTGATTGGTTTGAGTGTGGAATGTCTCCAGGTATTAAAATAGCGTTATTAATGGATTTATTTGCCTTGCGTTTTCCTTAATTGGAACCTTTGCATGGTCCTTTTTTCCTTCAGATACAAATCGAACCCTTCTTAGTATTGTGGACCCCTGAGAAGAGCTAGCCGGGGCATTCACTTATAACCATTTGTTGGATTGTAAAATATTAATACTTCCACATGTTAACGTGGCATACACTAAGTAAAGTAAACATACTGTAATCGTAAAAATTTTCGATCGAAAGATTTTGAAGAAAATGTTCGTTTTGCGACTGCGGTACTGCAAACATATTGTAACAATCCCTTCTGGACACCAGTGCGCAGTAATCGCGAGAAAACGGATGAGAAATTGATTTATTATTCACGATAAGAGAGGCTTCTGCTTCGTCATCCTTCTCAGAAATACTAAAACTTCATGAAAGGTACTTCAAAAAAGATCGAAATACATGTTTAGAAATTACTAATTAATCTCGAATTATTTTAATTTCCTTCTTCAATACGGAAGACACGTTCACAGGAAATTACATATAAAGCTGTCGTGAAGACATCAGTCAACGACGTTGTTAAGGTCGAAGAGCCATACGAAGTGGATTAGTAGGTGATGACGTAGGGGTCAGAATCATATATATCTGGGAGGCAATTGAGCCTCGGGGCAGAAGGAATCAGTCACTGTGTGGGTGTTGCATATATGTGACAACTCAGCGACCTCATCTGTCCACAGACAACACAAGAGCCAGAAGTTGCGTGGCGTTGCAAACTCTGTGACCCCAGCGACTGCTCTTCACCTCACGCAATCACGAACTGAGGAACAGCCCTGGCTGATGGCTACAGTCTAGTTTTCCTCAGAAGCCTTTCTGCGCGCCTCAGGCATTCCATAAGTACGAATAAATGAGTTGACACGACTCTGAGTTTCACTTCAACCAGCTAACCGCTTCCCGTTAACCATCTCCCCCCAAGCCGTGACACCCGCCGTGATTCGTCTCGGCCATCCAAATGCGGGTCACAGCGAGGAAATCGCGACAAGTGGTGTCAGGTGTGGCGTGTTCTTTTTATATTTTATTTCTCTATATACGTCTAGTTATTTTTGTTGAGAAGTGTCAAATGAGATCAGGTTATTAGCCTTTTAGGTCATCGTATGTTCAGCGTTCTGCTTAAGTTCCATGCCTCTTCGTATTTCATGGTGTCATTGTAGTATTGAAATTGAGGTCGCATGCGGTATGCTATTTTTCGCGTGTAGAGCACTCGGCGTCCATGAATAAGTTGAGAGTGATCTGTTTGCAAATACTGTAGTGGTGACTGATAAATTTAAAATCATAATCCTTGCTTTTCCCAGTTCTGGTGAACCTGGTAAGCAAAAGCTTCAAAGGTGGTCGTATGCTTCGAATGATCTCTAGAAAATAATTAACAGAAAGTGATCGTGAGATTTATTGCACTAATTGTGTGTAATAATAAATAGGAGATGCACGGAAGGCAGTGTGCTAACATTTGAGACGTTTCGGCCCACAGGGACCAAAATATAATTAATTACATGATCATGCATAATGGCGATAAATTTTCGAGTGTTCATTGTTTAGATACGCTACTACACAGATGGGTGAAGTAAATGAAACATAGAATAATAATTTGCCAGTTATTTAGAGCTATTGTGAAGAATTGGTGAAGACCCTGAGGATAGAATCAGAGGAATTAATTTTTAGAAATTCGATTGCGTGATGCAAATGGAGAAGTGAAAATATTTGTAAGGAAATATTAAGATATTCTGGCGATGGGCAGCGCCAAGAATGTGCAAAAAGCTAGTATGCGTTTGCAGATGATACTTGCAAATAGAAAACGTATGCGACTAAGAGCAGTGACTTAATTCAAGAAACTAAACGAAGATTTTGAAGCATATTTACGTAAACAAAGGAACGGCGATATGCAATGTTTATGGGAAGACGTGGAGTAAATAATGCGCATCAACATTGTAAGTAGGGGTTTTGTGCCAAAACGGACACTGATAAGAGCTGATAACATCTTATCACTGCAAGTTGTGGTTTGTGGTCAGAACCAGAAGTGCCAGAGTGAACACGTGCCATTGCGAGAAAATCCGGTCTTGAGGTGTCCTCAAAAAACGATGTGCCAGAGCAAACACTAGCCAGTGGGCACACGTCAACAAAAAACGATGTGCCAGAGCGAACACGTCCTCAAAAACAATGCGTCAGTGAGAGCACTTTGCCAGGAAGTGGAGGGATGGCGTGCAGCACGACGACTAAACAGCATGAGCAGGTGAGTAGTAGTAGTAGTAGCAGTAGATTCATAAAAGAGCAGGAGGTGGAGTCATGGGACAGAGGATGGCGGTGGGGGGATACAGATTCTTTCCCACTCCGAATAAAAGAACAAAAAACATTTTTTTAAATTAAAATTCATTTAATTCTACAAATATTACAGGAAAATATTTCTTTATATAGTGAATGTTACAACATCTTCATCATTTTGAGGATCAGCAACATTGATAAGTTTTGCATTCTGACAGTTAAATGCTTCTTCTTCATGTATAAAACGCGTTAAACTTTGCTCTCTTAATTTTCTCAATTGTGAATGGAGTAGTTCGTGAAACATATGTTCAAATTTTTGAAATTGTTGATCAATATATGTCTTATTGACAGCATCTGTTTTATCGTGCGGTTTTACTACCTGACGTAGTATCTTGTTTCCGAAAGAAAGATGTCCCTGCTTTGTGACTTCAATGTAACTCATGTCTTGGAGAACACCTAAATATTCTTTAGTAATTGCATCGTGTGCATGTAGGAGTACCTACAAAGTGTATTCTACTGTCTTTTGCATCAAACGTTCCATCTGATTGTGATAAGCATCGATCTTCGTGTTCTATGACACGATGTGCAATTGCTTTAATGCCACCAAGGCGAAGACACAATTGAGAGATGTCTCCATGGAGTTTCTCTAGAACTTTATTCTTATAGTCATCTAGTATACCGAGTATAGTATCATCTAATATAGTATTATTATCTATTAAGTCCTTTACTTTTATGTCAATACTTTCAAAACGTTGATTCAAAGTGTCAATTAACTCATGATGTAATGTGTTAATATTCTGTTCTACAGTCGACGTAAGAAAATCTCTAGTGGCAACATCTTTGCTGTCTTCATCATGTTCATGAACTCTACGAAGCAAATCTTCTTCCAGGTCTTTTCTTGCACTGAGCAACACATCACGCAAAAAAGGTTCCAGTGATGCCTTTAAAGCAGCTTCTCTTTGAATCACATCATCTTTAGAGAAGAAAGTCTGGAAAAGAAAAGCGATTCGGTTTTCTCTTTCTTGCGTCAAATGTTGATACACTACTTGAATACGATTGTCAATAGTCTTACATAGATGTTGGTGTGGCACAAACCATGTTGCAACTGATACATTTATTGAAAGACTATGTGTTTTTCTAAACATGACATCAAGGTCATATACCCCCTCCTTACTTTTATCATTTGATAAAAAAATGTCTCTAACATAAACACGAACCTCGAACAAAAAAACATAGATGACTCATGATGGCTGACGTACCCTAGGCATCCATCACATGAGCCACAACGTTCAACATATTTTCTCTATAGGCAGATATACTATACCTTCTCCTCCTCTCCCAAACAAGAAGAATGGAGGGAAAGTATTAAAAAGAAAGAGTTATTAAAAATTAATTTTTTACATTAAAAATTAATACATGATTTATATTCATAAACATATTTGTCTATTGAAATTGCACTCAAAGAAATCTTGCATATTTGTTTAAAACGTTTGTGCGTCAATAAACAATACCTTGTCTATACTTTTTCATTTTAGCATTATCATGTCTTTTAAGTAGTTCTCTTAAAACTTCCTGAGAAATATACCTATTTTCATTTGCTACATCGACGTAATTTGTTTACAACAAAGAATTTGTCGTGATCTTCATTTTCTGCATTATAAATTTCACCTATAACATTAGAAAATATATCAAAAAGTAAGTCACTGGTACAATCTATAAATTCTTGTTTACGAAGTTTAGTATACTGACTGAGGGGTATTAGTAGTTCATTCAATCTTTTTGCTTTAATAATTGGTTTAAAAATATTATCTTTCAATAAAATGTTGATGATTTTACCTTGAACCATTCGATTCATATATCTATAGTATGCTGTAATTTGTCTAATAGTGGGTTTCTAAGATATGAAAATACGTGGATAGAGAGGATGAGAGTATCGAAACACATCATGTATCATACGTGATGTATTGACAAAGATTAATGACTCATTCACTGTTCGTCGACACATTGGACATGTCTTATGAGTTTTTATCCAAGTTGTAAGACATGTTCTACAAAATTCATGATCACAGTATGTTAACACTTTATCACTGTCTTTCACACGCTCATATAGACAAATTGAACCACTAATGTTGTTTTAAAAAATCAATATGTTTGTACATGATGATAATGTTTCAATGTAGGACTTCATCTCATGGTTTCAATAATTTCTCTTGTTTTCACTTTTATCTCTTCACAAATTTTTGGATAGCACAAATTTGTGTGAACAAATTTCACTTCACAAATTTTGTTCTACGCAATTCCTAACACAATCAATAAGATAGATAATATTAGACGTCATAGTTTTCTTTCCAATGTTTGTAAAATATAATAATACTGTACACATGCATCGAACATCATGCTTTGTTAATTTTGTTATAAAACCAATCAAATCGCTATCGTACATGAGATTAAGTAGCTCAATAATTAATTGAGGATTAAAAGAATCACTCATAAATGTTATTCGATCATGTGGTATTAAAACATTAGTTTCTTTTATCATTTGATCTAACAATTCCTCTATAGTCAAAAGTGATTGAACTTTGAAATGCAATACATTGATGTCACACTTCACTTGCACTAATGGTTGACGACGTAATGGAGAATCGTGATGTTCTTTCATCAAAATAGTAATACATGGATTGCAGAATTCATGCTTACACATTACAGTGAATATTTCAGTTTTTTCGCCTTTTTCTTCCAAACAAATCGGACACACATCCGTGATTGAAGTGAGATGTTATTGTTTAGGGTGACATATCTTGATTGCCCACATGTTTATGCATTCGATAGACGCGTGGTAGTTCATGGAGTTCCCATCGCCGAGGAATGTAGTTCATTTCTTTTAATAATTCTACTTCCGAATTATAGTCATCGCGTATACTCTTCACTAATGGTTGACGACATAATGGACAATCGTGATGTTCTTTCATCCAAATAGTTATACACGGATTACAGAATTCATGCTTACACAATGCAGTGAATATATCAGTTTTCCTGTCTTTTTCTTCCAGACAAATTGGACACACATTCATGATTGAAATCGAATATCTCTTTCAAGTGATCTATTAATGCTTCTATATCCGATGGATTCAATTGAAGTATGAATTTCAATACATTATATCTAGTATTCACCTCCACTAATGGTTGACGACATAATGGACAATCGTGATGTTCTTTCATCCAAATAGTCATACACGGATTACAGAAATCATGCCTGCACAATGTAGTGAATATATCAGTTTTTGTTTCTTCCTAACAAATCGAACACATAGGCATGATTTGTGTAGACACTCGATAATGATGAGGTGAAATGTAATCATAGACAGATGATAAGGCTAAACGTACATATACAGTCTAAAATAATATCCATCCACTTCCACATGTTAGATCAAGTGTGCGAAGAGAAGAACGCTTCCAAAGGTAATGAAACAGTCTATGATAAAAGTCCAGCAATGTCCACATACTATATGCACCAGACTGATAAAGGCCACCAATGTCCAAATACTATATGCACCAGACGTAGAGTGTGATGTTGTTGTTGTCTTCGGTAGAACTAGTAATGAACACGTTGTGTTTGATGATGTTGTATAGTCTGTAACATCCGCAAACACTGAAAAATATAATGCAAGTTTTTTCACTTGAATAAGTGAAAGACTTTCCGTACAACAGCAACAAATGAGTGAAAAGTTGTTACAAAAAGGTTGCATCGTACACTCTACAGCTTTAGTAGAGTTTGACGTACATAGAACAAATGCTGATGATGATAGGATGATAGCTAATGTCATCCATTTGTAATGCATCATTACTTTTTATTCTGTTGAACGTGCTGTGGTAAAGGGTCGTACACTGTTGCCACTTGATGGGTAGCCCAGGTAGTTAGGAAAGACAAATGACGTAACGCAATGAAAGCTAATGTCATCCATTTGTAATGTATCATTGTTTTTTATTCTTCTGTATCCATGTTACAAATGTGACAGTCACGAACTAGTGGCGGTGGATCATCAACGTGGTCGCGACCAATGTTGTAATGCTGACGGTAATATTGTAGTTGGTGAATTCCAGGATGGTGTTGAACGGGTAGTGGTAAAGGTTCATACACTGTTGCCACTTGATGGGCAGCCCAGGAAAGCAGGAAAGTCAACGGCAGATGATGTAACGTCTCGTCATCCAAGAGTGTAAGATGTTTCGTTTGATAGTAGGTAGCAATAGCTCGATGTATAAATGAAGATGCATCATCAATCATCTTCTTCGTTGCCTACAATGTTCTATGAGTTATGTGTTGAGATGAACGTTTCATCGTTTCAGTGCAGCTCTTAAATACAACATTGCCAGGATATGCACATACCACATTTCCATGATACACTTGCAACCACACATACAGGAAAAAACAGTGTAATTACATTTCCTGCAACATCATCATTAGGGACAAACACACACAGTGTTATCACATATCCAGGATACACGTACAACTACACACACAGGAAAAACAGTGTAATCATTACGGAAAACACATTTCCAGGATACACTTGCAACCACACACACACACACAGTGTAATCACATTTCCAGTATAAAAAGACGAGCTGTTTTTAAAAGTAATATTCAGTTTTGCACTGAACTTACAAACTACAACATTGTCAGGATAGACGTATATAACATTTTTTTGTGGGGCTTTAGGGCTCGTCAACATCGAGGTCATTAGAACCCTTAAAACTTGTACAGGTATGGAAATGCAGTTACGCACTAGGGAGAGCCAACATGACTCTCCCCGCGTGTGGGACTCGCCGAATGACTCAGCCATACCCAGTAAAAACCCTCCTGAATTACAACTCAAAACTCAAATCCCAACATATCTCAAGACTTTACTTAAAACATTAAAAAAAAGAAGAGGAAAGAGGAAAATGAAAGATACCCTAGCCCTAATAGCGTCGGGATCGAAAAGAACAAGAGGTGACCAAGGGAGGTCAGAAAAGAGAAAGGAAGGAGCATGGCACAAGTAAGTGGGAGTAATGCCAGACTCAGCTCGGGGCCCCGTGTTCGCCAAACACGTACTTACTAGATGTAAGTCCCCTGGGGGAAGAGGAAAATGAAAGATACCCTAGCACTAATAGCGTCGGGATCGAAAAGAACAAGAGGTGACCAAGGGAGGTCAGAAAAGAGAAAGGAAGGAGCATCGCACAAGTAAGTGGAAGTAATGCCAGACTCAGCTCGGTGCCCCGTGTTCGCCAAACACGTACTTACTAGATGTAAGTCCCCTGGGGGGACGTATATAACAACTATATAGTAGTTTCAAGATGTTTTTTCTTTGGGATTCTGAAAAGTACATCATAACATTTTTTGTTTTTACTATGATTGCGCTACTTTATTGTTTTTTAATTTTGTTTTTATTTTATTTTATAGTGCAATCATCGACATGCAAGGTTTATGATGGAAAAACGTTTTATTTTCAAAACCTTTCCGATATTATCAGCGAGAAGATTGAAAAATTATACTTTCTATCCACCGTGTACTATGTATGAGTTGTCGGCAACTGATGCACGAACGGCTATGTGGCTAACGGAGAATCACCACGGGTTGAGTTGGTCGCCAGACGAACATTTAAATTATAATCTTTTGTGGAAGATTATAAATGAGGAATTAAAGTAAAAAAAGTTGTGTGTGAAAGATGTTCAAAAAATTAGTTGAATTCTGTCCTATATAGAGGATAAGACGCAGAAGACAATTATCGATTTAACGGGATATGAGTGCTCAAAACTAAGTGACTGTGTTAAGGAACTAATAAACGAGTGCACGAAAAGTAAACTATTGGACATAGCGTTTTGTAAAAGTGTTAGTAAATTAGAATTAAGTGAAAAAATGTTTTAGCGTTATATTTGTGGATGATAAAACATGAAGAAAAATCATCGCAGAAAGAATCGTTGGTGAATGATGAGGACAATTGGAGATGTCCAAAAAGAAGCAGCTGGTATAAACCTGCTCCATGGACGCCTCCAACCGATTCATGGAGGGTATCTAGAGAAAAAAAGATAGAAAAATATGGTATACACCTGCTCCAATGCGACCTAGAGAATGGAAACCTCGAGAAGATGGATCTGCTCCTGATTATTGGTATTAAACGATATTTGATTATATGCAAAATTTTAAAAAATTATGTTAATTATATAATAAATACAATACTTTTTTAAAAAATTGCTATTATTTCTATTCTCATGTAGGAGAAAAAAAGAGAGTACGATTTTTTAAAAAAAGAACGAAGTTTTTTTTATTTCAACTTCATTTATTTTCATAATTTTTTTAATGTATCCAAGTATTGTGTTTTGCATCAAAACCCAACCATTTGACATAGGACATAGGACCCTTACGACGAGTGACTTTTTCCACTAAAAAGGCTTTTGGGAATAGTATCGGCTGAAGTTCTTCATGATAAAATCGAACAGCAATAGCTTCTCCATGTCCATTTTCGAGGGAATACGTGACAGGATTTGTGAGATGAATCTTTACAATGTTGAATAGTTCTGTTGTCCATGAGGGTTCATATCCTTTCTGAAAGTGATGTTTGTATTTACTTATGCGTACAAGATCTCCCAAATGAAACTTATGTCTTCGCACGTCGAGACACTTGACATGTGCATAGACTGTTTTCATGAGATGATTATCTGTAACATCTTTAAGTCGCATGCGTGTCGTGCGATGTATTGTCGCATTATACTCACGAAGAAGAATAGGTAGCATCGTATACGAATTGTGATCCCTCAGCAGAGAAACGACGCCACATACGCTCTTTGAGTGTACGATTAAAACGTTTCACAACACAGGCTTTCATTGTAGAATAGGTGGAGTAATGATGGATACGTTTTTCCTTCAACCATTTTTGGAAAACAGCATTGTAGAATTCACTTCCGTTATCTGTCTGTAAGAAATTAGGTTTTCGTTGTGAAGGGGTTTTGAGGATATGTGTAAATATCGAATGTCTCGCCATTATGCAGGGCGATGTCCAGAGGAAAAGTTGAATGTTATCATAGTGGATAAATGTGATACGGCCAATATTCTCGAAATGGATTCGTTCAAAACATTGGGAACATTCATAGTCTGAGATGCGAAGACGATGGGTTTTTCCTGTCCTTGACTGTTCCTTTGCGAGAGGACTGCGCCCAATTCATAATAGAATGCATCTGCAGCTAGTATTGTTACCCGGCCTGGCTGGAAATGCTCCAGTTTTACTGCGTCAGCTGGATAGCTCTTTAATTCTTGGAAAACCATGTCCACCCTCTTCGTCCATTCCCATCGGACTCCTTTTCTCCTCAAAGCATTAAGAGGTGCTACAACTGTAGAAAAGTTGAGAATGAATTTATTACAATAATTTTCCTTATACAAGATAACCTGTAATTACTGCAAATTTTGAAGTGATGGAAACTATAGTATGGCGCGAGCATTCTCCGAGATAGGTTGTATCCCCATAGAGTCCAATGTATGTCCTAGATATGTGATCTGCGGTTGAAAAAAATTGCACTTCTTAAAATTTATCGTAAGGTTCCACTCTTGTAAATTCTGAATCAGTACTTCCAAATTTGCTAGGTGTTCTGCGTCGGAACGGCCCGTAACGACAATGTTTTCCAAATAGTTCGCGCAGCCGTCGATGTTATCGTACTTAAACAATGGCAGTTGCTGACGCTACCCCATACGGGATCCTGTTATATATCAAAAGTTCTAACGGAGAATTTACCACGAACAATTTTGCAGGCTCGTCAAGTAAAATTTGGAGATACGCCTCAGTCAAGTCTATTACTGTAAACTTTTGACCTCCCGACTTATGAAAAAGCTCTTCGGCGCGCGGAATAGGACACTAATCCACCTGCAACTGATCATTAATGGTGCATTTAAAATCCCCACATTCATGAATCCCTTTATTTTTATTTCTGACTGGGACTAGAGGTGTGGCCCAATTGCTTACATGAACCCGAGTCAGTACCTTCTGCTCGACCAAGCGCTCCAGCTCTGATTTAACCAAATTTCGAAGCGCTATCAGAACTGGGCGAGCCTTGTAAAACTTCAGTCTACTTCCTGCACTATGCTGGATGTGTGCCTCGAACTTCCTGCACTCTGTTGAGATCACTCCTGGATATTTAGCAACAATTTCCTGGATTACCTGTTGCTGTTGTGTATTCCTTGAACCGTGAAACCCAATGTTTTGAAGGAATCCATTTCGAGAATATTGGCCGTATCACATCTATCCACTATGATGACATTCAACTTTTTTGTAATAGACTTATACTTTACTTGAACTTCCAGTTATCCCTTAATGTTGATAACTTGTTTACCAAACCCGTACAAAATTGTATTAATTTTCTGGAATGTCCGAGACCCGAGAGCTTCGTACACAAGCAAGTTTACGAATGTCGCGGACGCGTCAGTATCAAGCTGAAACTGGATACGCCTTTCCGCGATGTCAAAATCAATCACTTTTCCTCTGGACATCGCCCTGCATAATAGCGAGACATTCGATGACATCTATTACCGTGGAAGAGTCTTCTCTATTCGTAATTCCACTTTCGGTGCTGCATTGACGGCAGACGTGTCTCAGATGACCCTGTTTGTTACACCAGAAACGAATTGCTTTCCTAAAACGGCAATCGCTCTTGTCATGCTTAGAATAGCAATACTTGCATGACTTCAGCCTTCGTAGCTATGCTGAAAATGACTGCCTGCCATGTTGCTGCTGTTTGTTACTGTTCTGCTCCTTGTCTGCTTGCGGCCTAGCTCGTACCTGAGCAATTTCCATGTTAGTCGTCATCTGCCTAGTTGCGTGCTGCGTAATCTCATGGGAAATGCTAGTTTAACTTCTTCGTTAGGGACGGGTCAGTTCGTTGAAGGGCTTCTAACCTGATTTTCTCTTCAGGCGTATACAACACAACTACAACTCGAATTAGTGTATGCGCGAATGACTTCCTACACGCCTCCTTTTTGCAGAGAAAATTGCATGCCTTCGCCAATCCCTTTAACTCCGCAACCCAATCGGCATGTGTTTGACTCTGTTTCCATCGACATGAAAAGAAACGATACCTAGCGGCCGCAACATGCAGTTATTTACTATGAAAGTCCATCAGACGACGCTTCAATGTAGCATAAGGTAACTACGTGATGTCCGTCTCCGGGCTGATCTTACGAAGAAGCTCACAGGAACCGTTTCCTACACTACTGAAAAAGAAGGTCCACTTCTGCTGTTCGCTTGTACGTTGTAGCACTCGAAGTGTTGATCTAGCCGAGCCGTGTATTCGATACAAATCTCGTTCTCCTCACTAAACGCTGGAAATTGTGGTAACATCGCCTGCTGTCGTTGTTGCTGTAGCAACGCCGTCAGTGCTTGTTGCTGCTGTACCAATACCGTCAGTGCTTGTTGTAATGTAGTGTCTATCTTCCGGTTTATTACTTTTTTCCCTCGTCGCCAATTGTGTTATAACCAAATTAACGCAAAGTGCTTCTTTAAGTATTTATTGGACAAACAAAAATAAACTTCTTCAGTACTTACACAAAAAACTATGAACAGATAAGCAAAATAAAATATCTGTTCCTCTTATTGGTCGTAGACCAACGCTAGCATAAGAAGTCCCTCTTCTGTGGTTTGCTATTCGAGAACTTCTAATCAGTTCTCCGGAGATGGTCGGCACTCGCCGTGCGATGTCTAGACTCGTGCGTCAGTCTGTTCGTCGGCAGACCCAGTGGGTTGGGGTTTGTGTTGCGGCCTTCCACGGAGCGACCGGCACGCTCTGTTGCCGGTCGATGATCTGCTGCTGTGCCACTCTTAAATACTGGCGTGGCGCGGGGCTCGCAGGTAGCTTGAAGACTCGCCTCGCAGCGGCGGGGCAGAACGCTGCTTCCCAGTGCCCCGGCTCGCGCTCTGTCGCTGTGTTGCCCTGACGCATTCGGCGGCGCGCTATTCAGATGTGCGCATGTCCGAACACACATCATCTCTCAATCACAAAGAGAAACACACTGTCGACTATTTCAGTTGTGGGCGCGTAACCTGTTACGATTGTATAGCAGGAGCTAGTCCAGCGATTAGGAGGGATAAAGGCGATTAATACAAATAAGATAGACACGCTCCTTTCCAGCTCGGGTACTTAATAAATACTGCCGGAAATAGGATACAGTACATGAAAAAACAAAACATGAATGACAAAGACTGCAGATTGCCAACCTAAATCCAACAATAGGTTCGCTCAACGAAAACGTATGGCATAGGTATATGATAATAGCTGAACTATTATCAAAGATTGTGCATAAAACGGATATATGTTTCATCTAAGTCCTTTGATAATAGAGGTATGACATATACATATGATCGTGTAATACCGACCGAAAGGGACCCCTAAGGATCATCGGCGAGCGGTGAAGAGACTTACAAATAAATAGATCCAGCGGTCTTATGAACCGGTTTTCCGAAGTGTAAATCGAAGTTAGGTGTCTCTGCTTCTCTCGTACCCCGCCTTGGGTGGGTGAACTCGATTCCCCTCTCTTCTGCGCGGAAGTCATTGCACACCTCCAACCTGCCCTCCTCCAAGCGGGCGTGCGACAGAGAGGGCGACACCACACAATACCTTCTGACTCATTATCACGGACAACTCACAGCAGAGACTGCTGAGTCTATTTGTATGTACGTCTGTGGGGTGACACTACAGAGTATCTTTTTTGTGTGGGGCTTTACGGCTCATGTCGACATCAAAGGTCATTGGAGCCAGAAAAACTAGGGAGAGCCAACATGACTATCCCCGCGTGTGGGACTCGTCGAATGATTCAACCCTACCCACTAAAAACCCTCCTGATTTACAACACACCAAAACATATCTCAAAACATACATCAAAACATCAAATGAGGGGGGCAAAAAATGAGGTGGGACGTAACATGAGGGGGAACAAAGAATAAGGGGGGAAAAAAATGAGGGGTAGGACAAAAAATGAGTGGGATGAGGAAAATGAATGATACCCTAGCCCTAATAGCGTCGGGATCGAAAAGAACAAGAGGTGTCCAAGGGAGGTCAGAAAAGAGAAAGGAAGGAGCCTAGCACAAGTAAGTGGAAGTAATGCCAGACTCAGCTCGGGACCCCGTGTTTGCCAAACACGTACTTACTAGATGTAAGTCCCCTCGGGGACAGTATCTTGTTTCACGTTATCCCGGTCAACCCACAGCAGACTGCTGGGTCTATTTGTATGTACGTCTATGCCGGTGATCAGTGACTGTTGCCGTTCTCGATGTTCCTGCGTTTACTATCGCAAGATAAGACACGCAAAAACTGATGCTTGTTACTTTTTGTAATTTTTAGTGCTGTTACATTTTTGTTCTTTTTCCGAATTTTTTGACTTTGTAAACAAAGTTCTTCCTTGATTGGGACCATTTTTGCCATTATGTTTAAAGATATAAATAATTCTTGCGTTTAGGCAATAAGTTTATTGACTAGGCCGACGTATCGACAGCGAAAGTTATTTTCAACAGGGCTTAGTTGATCCTCAACACAGTTCCACGATTACACTACTTTATCTCCTTCAGCAATTACAACAATACACAACACCAACTACCATTTCAACACTCATCAACAACAAAAAGGGTGTTTCATCATTTCATCATCAAGAGTTTTCGTTGATGAGTGTTAAAATGGTAGTTGGTGTTGTAATTGTTGATGGAGGTAAAGTAGTTTAATCAACTAAGCCCTGATGAAGATACCATTCGCTGTCGAAACGTCGGTCTAGTCAATGAACTTATTGCCTAAACGCAAGAAAGTTTTCCTTGTCTTCACAGGGTGATTCCCCTGTCGACCCTGCTTCTGCGCATCAAATTTGGAAGTAAAATATGTAATCATAATATTATTTCAAGTCATTTAGCAATTTTTCAGTCTAATAAATATCGTAAAAGAGTTACGTAAATGTAACTTTTCTGTAGGGAGAAGATGTATTTTTCTATCTACATTGCGTTTTCTGTCGTATGTATTTTATCAGTATCATATCTCTAATTCCATTTTACCAAAAGTATACTCTTCCTCTGCTTGGTCCATTTACCCTGCTCAACAATATTCAAGCTTCTCAAAATATAAACGTATGTGTCAGTGCAGTAGACAGAAATTATTTTACTGCAACTATACCAAACTTTCAAGCGAAATACTGCTGATGCAGATGTAATGCTCACTAATCATACTTTGCGTACAGAAAATTTAAACAAATCGTTGGAGTTATTTTTGAGAAATCTTCAAAAAAGTACTTTGACCATGTGAAGTATTGTATTAAAGAAAAAAACGGAGCACAAGTAAATTCCACCCTCCATACGAAATTTGAATTAAATTCTTTCATACATTTCGTCAGAAGCGGTGCGCACAGACGGACGGACGATATGGCAAAAACCACTTTTTCGAAATCTAGGACCACCAAAACGGGTATTTCCGCCAAAACCTCGCTATCGAATATTTTAACGATTACAATAATTTATATGTGTTGCAGCTCGATAATAAACTCAGCCTCTTGATAAAGAGCCGGCCGATAATGAATGAAACATTTATTCTATTAACTGGCCTTCGTCGCCAGTTAATAAATAGACTTATTTGTTATCTGGCTGAACATTTTCAGCCATTTTATAAAGCTGACTCTCGGCCGCCAGATAATCGAAAAGAGAATTTTCGGTTCCTCAATAAGATTTAATTCATTCACTGGAATGTATTTAAAATAAGGGTAACAATTTTATAATATTGGTTTCAGTTTTCAAGAAAAAAACACACATTGTAGTATTATATGATAAAACTACATTGCAGGATTGTAAGAATTTATGGTACTCTCAACCATTTGAAAAACGTGGTAAATTCTCAATACACATTTTCAAAAATCTTTACCAAAAATTTTATATTTCAGCAGACAATCTTTAGACATAATAGGAACCAAAATAAGAATTTCTTCCGGTAAGTTGTTATTGATTTCACACATCACTGTCATTCAATACTGACTGAATATTTTTTACACTGTTCTTTAAAGTCACAATTCCCACAATTGCGGAGTTGTTTGATGTCTAAAATTATTTTTTTCATTCTACCTGTTGAAACCTCCCCATTACGGAAATTACTACTACAACCAAGATTACTTTAAAATACTTTATTGTAAATAATTTTTCCTTAAAGACAGTTCATGTTCATCATTACTCTCATAGGAAAACTATTTTTGTGTTCCTTGATCTCACCCGAACTTCTGCGATTTTTGGAATAATTTCCAGCGCAATTATATAATTTACTTCACAAACTTAAAATATACACATTTTCTATTTACGACAGTACAGAAAGGGAGAACTGTACTTTTCGTCAGCAACATCTACAGAGTGAAAGAGATGGAATACGACACCGATAAGATGATCCCAATAAACCCAATAGTGGTGGATCCTAGGAGGCATGTGGCCCGGCCCCAAAAAAGAGATAGAAATAGTAATAGTAATAACAAATGGAAGTTTTCTTACTTCGAAAAATAAAATACAGAACGCCCATTGAAATCAACAAGACGAACTAATAAAATCTGTGGGAAAAGACGACTCATCATAGGACAAACATATGACTTACCATTTATAAATTTCCAGCGTAGGTTTCACTGACACCCCCGTTGTCGGCACCCCATAAAGCTGCATCTGCCGCATAGGACTCGTCCTGGCCCTGGTTGCTCTGCATAGTGATTTTATGAGAATCGTATAGGTTTTGACAAGAATTTTTATTTTAATTTTAAGTAATCCAGGTAACTTTAGTTTTCAACACTGTATCATTAATTTTCTTGTTTACATTATTCTACAAAACAGGGAAAGTTTTTTAAGTTTTTGAAATTTAATTTTAGATTTTATAGTAAAACCACATACTTTTTTACTTTTAGCAAAGTATTAAATACACTAATATTTTCAATTTAATTTGAGGACCAAAGATGCATTAGCTATTTATAAAATTGAAAAACAAAAACACTGAAAGAAACATTTTTTAGTTTCATACTATTTCATGCTATTAGTTTGACAATAATTTTAAATCAAAAATAAATAATTCAAGACCTTTCTATATTTTTGTAAAACAAAAGTATAATACATAATACTTTATTTTTCTTTTAATTTTTTTAGAAGATTAAGGCAGCTATTCTAATCCCATCATTTTCATAAATAGTTTTCTCAATATTTATTTATACTTTTCACACTTATAAAACCGCACTTTTAAAATGTCATCTAATTTGTTATAGTGTTTACAAAATTATTAAAATTCTAAAACATTTTTACTACTCTTTAAATGTAGGGTCCCTCAAAATTTAGCTCTCTAGGCATGTGTCTTGTGTACCTAAGAGGCCATCTGTCAAATACAAAACACAAAAGTTACAATTTTTTTACACCACTCCTCCCCTCCATAATACATCTGTAATGATACCTCTCACCCTACCCTCTCCTTTCCAATAACAATATAATTCTAGCCCTACCTCTCAGACCATTAAAGAAATTTATTGTTGCTAATTGGAAAATGTGGGGACAAATTTTAGTATTCTAACTTGATAGTTCTGTGCTCTTGCTGAGGGTTCGAGTACATGGATGATAGTGACCAAATTTATGGTATAAAAGCACCCAATAAAAGTTAGCATTATATAACACTAAGTCTGACATCCCCTACCCAACAGTAATGCAGTGAAATAATATCACAAAACCCCTCTCCCTCCTAGAGTGCATTACATATGGACATCACTGATGCTGATGTATCATGAAAGAATACTGAACACAGAGATAAATTTTATATTAAGAGGAAACTCAAAGGAAAAGTACATTTATTTATCACAAGTGTGGTTTCCTAAACAAAATGATTAGTAATTATTTTAAGTAAAAATAAAACAATAAATCTGTACTAAAATATATAAATAAAGATATACTTTATATGACTCACAACACAGAAGTTATAATTCCCTGAAAACCTCAACCATCTACACATTCTCATCTACTGACATGTTTAACAAAAGACTTTCCTCTAATTCAAAACACCTAGTGATGAATAAAAATATTAATCAGTTTTTTTCAAAAGACACTATCTAGATAGATGTTCTCATGTAAAAAAACATTTAAATGATAAAAAGTGTAAATACTTCAACAGCCAAACACAAATGGTTGAAGTTTTCCATCCAACAATATTTTAAAAAGTTAAGAGCACGCAAACTCTTATGAAAAAAATTACAACTGAGAAAAGTCAAGGGAGTTCAATTTAGATTATGATCTTTTTTGAGATTAGAAAATATAATGTTCACTAAATCAAACTCCAAATTCTTAAATATAAATGTTAATATTTTTACACCATGCTTCTAAAACATCAAGGAAAGTCATCACAGAATCTAGCCATACATAGAATATAACAAAAAGCACCTCTATTCAGTCAATTTTTCTTTGAATACAGCAGAGTAATTTTTCTTCTTGTATTCCATGAAGAAATTCTGCATTTGATGTGAATTGATGCTGTATAACTCTTTATAAGCAGGATGAAGTTTAGGAACACCCACCAACTTGGCTAAGAAATCGTTGTATGCCCATTGTAGATCACCCATCTTGTGTGCATACCTAAGGACAGTTTGAACATTACAATTCAATTTTAAACTTATATTCAGTTCTTAACTAACAAGTTGCAGGGCCCCAATTCAGTATTTAATCATTTTAATCAACTGAAATGATTGTATTTCAGAACAATTATTTTTAACTGCTTTATATAAAACTAACCGCTAAGAAAGTGCAATCTCATTTATTATCTGCATGAATCTCCTTTTATTTATTATATCAAGATAGTTCAAAACTATTGAGAAGTGCAGATGTATCAAGCCGTGGCAAGGGAGGTATCAGCTTTAGAAGCTATAGCCTGTAAAATATCAGACGGCAGCTGTCTATCTCCCTCATTCTGTCACCACTCCTTCGTTCCGAGACATCTAGACCCAGAGATGCTTTCGCCCACGCTAACATCTTTGCCCTTTGCAGTTGGAATGATTCATTTACTGGATTCACTTACATTCTTAATGCAAACTATTTTTTTACTGTGCTAGTAAAAGACAAAAAATTAGCTTAATTTTGGATTCCGTACAAAATTTCAAGAAAAGTTATACCAAACCATTTTCAAGCAGTCCCTTTCCCTTTATTTTATATGGAGAAGATGAAACTGCTGTTATCAACATCAATGTACAATGCAAGAAAATGGTTGCTTTTTTCTTTGTAAAGTTAGTTTCGCATACTATATAGATTAAGGTCTTAAAAGAATATGAGAAAGCATGTGCATAGGTTTTGAACACTGGTTTTAACTGGAGTTAGGTTAAATAAGAGAGATTAAGTTGTAAAATATTTCTAAATTTGGAATGTGATTTGGAAGTGAGTCAAAGTGAAGGGGTTGAAGTAATTTTTTTGGAGGGGAGGTCTCACAAATTGGGAGAAGGGGTCTGCATCATAGGGTTTGGAGGGTGGGCACCCCTGTGTTACACAGATTACTGATTATCTGATAACAAGAACTGTGGGTGTAAGACATCTCTGGCATCATTAGGAAGGGGGTGGGAAGAAGTGGCATTTAAAAATTATGGAAAAACCCGATATTGGATTTGAAACCATACTTTTTGGTGTTGTCGAGATGGATAAGAGTGTCCCCAATGCTTTGTAAGTTCACAGTTAGTCTATATTGCAGATAATATACCCCCAGCATCCCTAGGGTAGGGATGGGAATGTGGGACACGTAAAAATAATAATAAAAAGACCGACATTGATGCTGAATTAATAATTTTTTAAAATGTAGAATAGCAGAGTCACATTCTCAATGCCGCTAAGTACATGATCACCCCCATGACAGAATATTCTCCCTTAGAGGAGGGGATGAAATGTAAAAATAAATGAAAATAAGTGATAATATTGTTTTCAAGGCCGCTGAAACTAGTAGTGACATTCCTGAAGACACTTAACTCCACAATCAATCCGTATAAACCCCAGTACCCCTAGGGAAAAGGATGCCATGAAAAAATTATCAAACATTATAGATACCAGTGGCGAGTTCGCATTTTCGGCGTCGCTGAGTTGATAGTGAAATCCCGATATCATGTAAGTCTACATTCAGCCCTCATGAAAGAAAGACACCACTAGCACCCCTTGGGGTGGGGGTGGAAATAGGTTTATAGATAAAAATAATTGAAAACTAATTTTGAAAAAAAAAAATGCATTGGATCCATAGTCAAAGGGTTGATGAGATGTTGAAACTACCAATGCTGTTAAGTTCAAGCTGAGACCACATAGGGACACGGTATTATACAACTAACAGAAACAATGTCTCTATTCATAGTAACAATTGTTAGATGCTGCTGAGCTAGTAGAAACAGGTTTGGTGCACGTCTGAAACTTAACTCCACAGCAGGTAGCAATCTTTGCCTTCCTTAAGTGAGTCAAGTCTAGGTTGTGGACATAAAGATCTAAAATTTCATGTGGTTTTGTATATTCTGTAAGGAAAATAAATAAGCCAAATTTTATAAAAATCTGAGATGGAAGGTGAATATGACTGGGATGAATTTACATGGAATGATTCCTTGGTTGACTTCGCAATAGAAGTAGTTATCAAAAGTCTCATTGTATTTCATCTTCTACACTTTTCTTTTAATGGGTGGAGGTAAGATATTTCTGATCTCGATTCCAATTTAAATTACATCCCTTCTTACTGTATTAGCAATCCATTCAACTTTTTAATTTTAATACATCTAAAAAAATAATATTAAAAAACAAGATTCATATCTATATAATATTTGAAAATTTTTACTACTGAACAAAAAATTACCCCAAAACAATAATTAAGTTCATAAATTGAATTCATTACTTAAATATGCAATACTGAATCCAGTTATCTAGGATCACAAAAAAGGTAATTGATACTTCAACCATTCTTGTTATTGCTGCTCTTATTTCAAGATTTCAAATGCCACCAAATGGCCATTCCCAATCATAAGGGACAGTGAATGAAGCAAAATGAGTGAATTCGTTATTCAGATTAAAGTAGTGAATATGTAACATATTTTGAAATGTCAGAAATTTTATTGCAGAAGTCTGTATTTCTTTAGTGTGCTCATGTGTATCTCGCTTAAGGTAATTAATCATAAATATTTTCTTGCACTTTATTTTTAATTGATTTTTGAGCAAAATTAACTTTTGAGGAAGAAAACAAAATCAGGTTTTTATAACCTGAAATGTACAGAATTTACACAATTATATTATAATAGTAAGATATAAACAAACTTTGCTGGCATGCTTTGATCCAATCTGGAAATGAAATCATTTTCTTCGTCTTCATACATCTCTTCTTTACTCGGAAATATAGTAGAATCCAAAAGAGACCTTCAAAAATGAGTTATAAGTGTTAGTTGAACAATGTCCAATAAAAAATTTTACATAATAATATCACAAAATGTTTTAATATGTTTTCTGAAATATCTTGGGCAATGAGTTTTGACCGGTTTTACTTGTGGACATGACCCACAATTGCATCCTGGTACCCCAGATGGGAGAACTGGTGCTGCCCAAGCCTGAAGATGTACAATAAAATAGAACGTGAAAAGCTACAAGACTCCGGATGAATGTTTGAACAGGATAAGACAATACTTCTGCAAGAATTCTTGTAAAAATGAAATAATACGAACAAAAATGATAATGGCTAAATAATTTAGATAAATTCAAGTTTCTGGGGGTTTTGTTATTGGAAATAATTAAAATTGGAATGGTTCCTGAAGAACGTCACAAAAGGTGATGCGTTATTTTATGGTAATAAATAGACAGAATTTTATGGAAAGTCTGACACACTATACAGTAGGTATTTTTGAATTTGATGCATTATTTCAGTATTGATTCATTAGTCAGAGAGTACAATAACAATACTTACATGAAATTCTGCTTTACAAAAAATATGTCAGTAAGCATGTTAAAAATTGCACATGAAACTCCACTTCAAAAATTGTTTGAGGGTAAGCACGTTAGAAAATTGTACATTACTAAAACATTTGATTTTACAAGAAATAAATATTAGTAAATATTTCAGTGTATAGAAGAATTTTACATGAATAAATTTCAATTTTACACTAATTTTTGTTCTTAGATTTTAAAACACTTTAAATACTCAAAACAAGTCATAAGTTTACTTTATAAACTCGGAGTTTAGTGGTTAATTAACAGTCATTGTTTTGCATAAAGTACTAAATCTTTTACAGATAATGACAATTTTTTATTTTATAAGGTTCGATGCTAAGAAAATAACGATGGTAAAAAAACTGCAAAAAAAGAAAAGTTGAGTGAAAGGTGATGTAAATTACTTTGGGAATTCACAGTGGAGCCACTACAATAAATTATGATTGTAATAATTTGTCGGTCACACACTCCACTTACTTTTTTAAACACGAACAAGTTTCGGAAGCTGTCACTTCCATTCTTAGCTACTGCCAACTGCTGATCAAAGGGTCCTTTGGTGGTGGTGGGGTGGATAAATTATTTTCAAATGGAACTTCGAAATTTTACAATTTGTTCTTGAATAGCTAAATGAACAGTCGTTTCCAAACCAACAGTTCAAAATGCCCACCAATGTTCTTCATCAACCTTATATTTCCATCACTTTAATGTTTTTTGTCCCAAAAATGTGCCATTACTGCTTACTTTTCTATTCGTCCAAATTTTATGTTCCAAAAGTGTTCCTTCTTTCTAAGTTCTAAATTTCTCTTTGTTTGTCCAATATAAACTTTATTGCAATCCTTGCAATTAATTTTGTAAATTCATGATGTGTTAAGAGGAGGTACTTCATCCTCATAATTGGCTTTAATTAGGGACTTAATGCTAAATTTATTATGAGGAGCCAAAGTGATATTTACTTCTTTGAAATTTTTTTATTATGTTATGTTTAGGAAGATTATATTCCTCACCTGACAACACAGAGAGCCTGGAAGTGGAACATAGGGAATGGCACAACAATGTACGGAATGCCAATGAAAGCCAGCGTGGGTCTTTCAATATGAACTAAGTGCTTGTACAATGGCCGCACCCGCCGTCCCCGCACTTGCACGCCGCATGACGGATGAAGGAACGGGAAGTGGTAGCGGTAGCCCGTACAAAAGATCAAAGTATCCACCTGCACAGCAAAGAAATTCCTTTCAGAAAGACAAACACATTTATTTTCGATTATTTACAGATCTCCTTGAATCATGTAAAGTTTCTTGAACGGAAGAATTCCGTTCACTTGCGCAAGTAGATCAGAGACCAGTCACCACGCTACAACGACTAGCAGGAGCGCACCCACGGGGAGGGCTAAGGGGGTTGAAGCACACACCCCTTAAGTATCTATTTAGAATTATTCTGTAAAACGAAAAAATAAATAACAGCACCAAATCGAAACTACATAGAGCATAATTTTGTGATCAAAATTGATATATAGACATATGAAGGTTATGCAAATTCTCCGACTTCGAGCAAACTATTATACTCCGAAATTTTTGACGAATCCATGTTCCAGTCACGAATTCTCCGCTCTACCAGGGTTTCTGTAAATCTCACAACATAACCAGAAAGATCAGTTCTCATTCCGGAGACGTCCTTCTCAACCTTCCTCTCAGGGGTCAACACTTCCTTCATGCGGACGTGTTTGCATAACTTTTACGCGTTGAGGTGACATGAATATTTCTCATTCATCAAAATACATTATAACATTTTCAGTACCCTCTGTCGGGGTTCCCCTCGGGTAGTCACTCTCGCATGTATAATTAATTAACCGATTTTCTATTAGAAGAGGTTTTTCATGTTGTTCTACTGCTCGACAGTTTGTCATTCGGGAATAAATATAACTAAATACTTAATTCAATTATTAATAGTAATTGTGGCTTTAGTATGAAAGATTATGTTATAATCTCACGCGAAAAATCCGATCGAAATTAGTGACCAAAAAATCTATAAAGATGCGTAATTAAAGAGTACCTAATATACCCTATAATGTCTCTGAGAATATTTAAAACTATTTAACTGCCGTTTGAACGGAAACATCTGTGGGCCATACCAAATTTTTAAGTTTCGTCCATAGACCAATATCAAAACGCCTGAATGTAATAAGTCTCTACGACGATGTCGACTTCACGGCGCCGTGGCTGGGCCATAGGCGAAGTAACCCACACGTGGAAAGAGAAAGGTCCGGCGAAACGATCATGATCGCAGAAAGACAGTAGTGGCAATCATACTCCTGAATTCACCGAGTGCGGAATGTTCGTGCAGTAAAGAATACTAACAATAGAATTAACAATGGAACGGCTATTCATTGATTATTTTAGAAAAAATAATAAATTATGAATGTTGATGGTGAAAGGAGTGAAAAAAAGTATCTCGCTTGGAAGCAGGAAGTCTGATTACTGATGAAGACGCGACGAGAGAAAAATGTTATCCAAAAATACCGGACAATTTGTGAGTTCCAATATAATTTACTCAACCTCCAAGTCTGTTGCCTATAGTGTTGTACTAGAGTCTCTAGTCTAGAGACTAATGGTGATTATTGTTCAGTAATTTTCTAATTTTTATCAAAAAACTTTTACAAAATTACCATACAAAAAGATATAATTAGATCAATTAATTGAAGTACTGTTGATAATGATGGTTTTCTTTTTTCGATTCTGATCTCCATTCCTTTTTTGCCTCGATTCCAAACTCGCTTCCGATTCCTGAAAACTCAATTATTTCAGAATAATGGTCAAGAACGAATTGTCAAATGTGGCGAGGGAATTAACTTTTGGTCACCGCTTGATTATGAATTGGCATAAAGGAAGTCATAACGAACAAATGGATGAAAGTTCATTTATGTCTAGCGTTGCTATATAACAACAATTGAAGCGTCATATCCATTCGAGGAACTAAGTCTTTAAAAAAATGTATTTGGCTCCCTTGTAATGACTAAGTCACATAAAGTTTACAACACATCACACAATCTACAGTACGATTAGAAAGATGTGATTTACTGAATAATCGATCTTAGAATCTTCTTTTATTTATTTATTTTTCTATAAGATGCCATTTTTCTGGAAAGAGCGTTTGCTTACCAAGGACGTACTCTCCATTCCTATAAACATTTAAATTGCCTAAATATTTTGTGATCTACATCTCTACATCGACTGTCCTTTTTGATCATGTGTTTTTACATGACTTCGGATCTTTTTTTTATCCATTGTTTTCATTTATATCCTATCGAACCTATGTTCACCCCCCCCCCATAAATAAATCCTGGGCGCGCCAGATGACTAGTGATGCTATTCTAAAAGTAAACATACTTGAATCTGGGAGTTGTCCGCAAGAGTGAAACATCGATTGGTCACAGCGACGATGTTAGGTCTTTGTTGCACATTGTGTGGCAAGCGGGAAGACATCTTTGGTTTGTCGTGGCACAGGTAAACCACGTCAGCGTGGCAAGCCACGTCAATGGCCACATCACGGCCAGAGGGCCCTACGCCCAGCACAGCCACCGCGTTCTTGGCGAAGATTTCAGGACGTCGGTAATCGTGGCTGTGGATCACATTTCCTTCGAACATTTCTAAGTCCGGGATTTCCGGCACGTACGGTTTGGAATAATGGCCGTTGCAAACGACCACTGCATCGTAGCGTTCAGTCTTCATCTTGTTTTTGTTATGATTAAATACAATAACGGCCCACTCTTGTTTTTCTCCATCTATCGGTCGAATCACCCTCACTTCAGTTCTAAACTGGATGTACTGGCTCAAACAGAATTTTTCAGCGTAGTTCTGCAAATATCTTAAAACGACGTCATGGCTCGGGTATGAATTCTCCACTGCATCCGGAAAGGGGAAGTCCGGAAAACCCATTATCTCTTGCAAAATATTTGTTCTTAGGTTTCTGTACATACTTGAATGAATAGGGACCCCGCACTCATTCACGCCAATTTCGTCGGTGTAAACCCATGTGCCACCAATGGAAGCACTAAGCTCGTACACGTCAAAAGTAAACTGGCGAGGGTTGTCGGCGAGGTGGCGAGCTGTGCACAGGCCGGCTGCTCCTGCACCCACGACGCACACACGCACGGGTTTCTCCGAGGAAGTTGATTCGGAGGAGGACTGCATCACGAGCGGATCGTCGTCCAGAAAACTCCACTCAGTGTCAGACGGGTCGTCTCCAACTCCCTTCTGCGAAATCTAACGTAGCAGTTCAAGATAACAATATTTATTAACTTGTTTCTATGAATTTCCCAAAATTAACATATAATACTTTGGAAATGTACGAATAATACAATCACACGTAAGATTGTTTCACAAAATGAAATACATAGCATCATGTCTAGAACTGCGCCTTCGTGGCTAATTTTTCATTTTTCATTTTAAAAAAATTAAAAAAGTAGATAAAAGACTACAACCTTCGAAGAAACATATTATAGAAACATAAAAGAAGAGATAATTTTAAATAAATACCATGAAAAAAATTTAATTACTCAAAACCTTAAAAGAAGGTCCGATCTCATTCGTCGAACTCCGATTCTCTAATTCGTGAACTCTAATTCTTCAATGACATCCAAAAAGAAATTTGATTGATAAATTATTTCAATTCGACACTAATAAGCATCTTAAAAGTTAAGTGTCAAACAGAGGCAAGTACACTTTCCTTCTTACGTGCGCGATAACTACAAATGAGATTAATATTTCACACATTTGCAAGTGTTTGTACAGAACACGACATTGGCACCGTGCTATTACGAAACAACTTTGCATAACATTCTCCAAGTTAGGAAGCTCAACTCGTATCAAATAAGCTACATTAGCGTCATAAATTCTCGTCCCTTATCACATTTACACTACGGAGGGAAACAAAGGAAGTGAACTTAAGGAAAAATCAGACTGAAAATTTATTAGCTTCATCGATAGACAAACTTACCTGTACAAGAACATCTATCTGTGACGGCTGAACACTTGACGATCGAGCTGACACACATGCTGTTTTCCACATATCCTGTTGGTACCCCTGTAGATAAAAAGTGGAGCGAAATTTGAGAAGATGAAGGTAAATAAATGTATTATATGACATATAGGTACCTCCCTGTGTCTAAATAACCTTTAAGATTCGCTTTCGTGTAAGAATTTAAGCAATCATGACAAATAAGAATATCTAGTCTCACAAAGAAATACAATACATGCATACGTCTTTCATACTTATATTTCCTATTCAGTTGGTAATTACATTACTTTGTAGTACACAGTAAGGATCTACAGTGATTTAGTTTACTGTATGGGGAGACTAATGAATATGTGCTGAGCAAAGATGTAATCACAAGTCTTGGGTAACTTGTCAGGATAACTTTACTTCACATTGCACCTTTACTGTTGTTTGTTCTTATTTTATGATTCTCCTTGAAAAACGGTTTAATAATCGGAACAAGTACTAATATGTAATATTAAGAACACATTTCTAACAAGTTAATACTTATGAATATTCCAATATTGCTCGATGTTAAAGACTCATTTCACACTCTGTAACCCTTCTCCACTCATAGCAGCAATTATTTGTACTCAAGTTTAGAAGTCAATAAAAGCGTCAAGGGACCCATGGAAAAATTATTCACATCATGAATTATTTTGTAATATTCAGTGTTATGAAATGATAAAATTGAAGTTTTAAGATGTGTAATAGAATTTTTAAATCAGGTGAGTAATAAATTGAGGATATAGCTGGAAGAAGGACCCATGGGTTACGAGCCCATTTTCTGGAGAACATATAAATAGCTTGTCTGTGGTCCCAAGAATGTTACCTCCAAGTTTCAAACCAATTGTATTTTTTCCACATTGATACAATTGTTTTTTAAAGTAAGCTTGAGAGGTTTTTCTTCTGTAAATAGTTATTCTTACTCATGTGAATAAACTTTTCAATTGCTTCTTTTCTCTTGAAGAGCATTGTGTAATTATATATTAGTCCAGTATCATACTTGCGTAATTATTATTCATAAAATAATAGTTTATTGGGAGACAACAATCAAGTTTCTAGGAGACTGTAAAATTAATGAACATGCTATCAAACACTTTGAATGCCATTTCTTAAAATGCAGCTTTGGAATATTGGTACTTCATCCAGCTACACCCTCAATTGAGCCTAATAATTTGTGGGCAAGGGTCAACTTCAAAGTTCTTAAACTAAAGATTCCATTGTGCTATGGCCAAATTTTTATACACAGTAATAGGATGTCTTAGCTACAGGATTTATAAATCACAGAACTGTACTGGAAACCAAAAAAGTTATCATTGAAATGACTTATTATAGTTTGCTCAGGATTGGGAGGTTCTCTTCCAAAAATCAAAGTTTATATTTGCTTATCTTCCAGTTTGGGAATTAATAGCAATACATAATTCCAAACATGCATTCATGACACGTCAATTTATTTTTAGTAAAATCAGTAGTGTATTTGGCATGCCTGAGGGAAAAATAAAATAACTTTTTATTTGGTGTAAGATAAAAAACTAAAATTTATGAAATCTACAGATAAAAATTAGATTACAATTTATTACACTGCAGCAGCACAACAAGTTCTTGAGATAACAAAAATATTTGAATTTGGCTGTTACATGCAGCGCCTTATAAATAGTCAGTTTTACATCTTACTGTAATAGAAATATGACTATACATTTTTCAAATCTCAATATTCTTTGCCACACAGATGAAAATATTAAAAAAATACCTTGTTTCATCAGAGGTATGTATATATGTATGTATGTAAGTATGTATATATGTATGTATGTAAGTATGTATTTATTCCAGATACAATTTTACAAGATACAGAGTAGTGTACCTAAACCTGCAGGAGATTATATGAAATCTGTGCGCAGGTCTGGTAGAACATTTTCAAAATTAATAGAATATATCAAAATTTAACAGTATATAGTACATACAAAGAAAATTAAAATTTTAAAAATTATAAAAAATTGATAATATTACCTCTTATCATTTAACCATTTTCTAATATTTTATCTAATTTTATAATCTTCGGAAAATATATTCTTTAGATTATTAGGGAGACTATTGAAGGTGACGATAGCTTGGTAGGAATATACTTTTTTGCCCACTTCAAGCTTGCGATGAGGCAAAGCTACACTTTTATTCCTAGTAACACTGGTAGAGGATAAAAAGTTATTTCTTAGCTTATTATAGCAGAAGAGAAGGAGTCAAGTTTGAAAACCTGGATCAAAGAAAGGGGAGAATGTCTCTCAGAGATACTACTTGCATTAAATTGAGAATTTCCAATAATAATTCTTAGAATCCTGTTTTGCAGTTTAGTCAGTTTTACCTGTTCCATATTACCAGCTCCACCCCATGCTATGGTACCATAGGTAGCAATACTATGAAAAATACCATAGTAAACCATCATCAGTGCCTTAATACTAAGAATCTTTTTCAATCTGTAAAATGCATATAATAAATACCTAGTTGTGTTAATAATACTATTAATTTGAAAGTCCTATTTTAAATTTTCATCAATTAGTATTCCTAAATATCGAGTAAATTCAACTCTATTTCAAGGAACAGAGTTGATTGAAATATTCAATTTGTGCATTATACTGTCACTATAGTTACCAAATTGTATATATATACAGATTTATCAAAGTTCAAAGACAAGTTGTTAGGGTACATCCACCAATATACCACACTCAGAGTTTTGTTAATTTGAGGTTCCAACTATGTGCAGTAAAGAGAATAACTGTGTCATCAGCATATGATATTATTTCATATCGTAGAAAAAGTAAGTCATTTATATAGATTATGAACAAGAGCGGTCCTAGAACAGTTCTCTGCAGGACACCTACATCCAAATTAGTTTGGTTACCTATTGCCCCATCACAAATTCTGACATTCTGATGTCTATTTGTTAAATAACTTTTCATTAGAACTTGAGCAATTCCTCTTACCACATAACTGTCTAATTTAGATAACAATTTGCCATGATTTACAGTGTCAAAGGCTTTGGCTTAGCCTAAGAATACTGCAGCAGTTTTCTTACTTTCATTTAGTTTGGAGTATAAAACTTCCACTATGTAGGTCAAAGCATCTTTAATACCCTTCCCAGACACAAATCCAAACTGCTTATTATTAATAATATTATGTTTAACAAAGAAATTATTAAATCTATTATAGAATATTTTTTTCAAAAACCTTAGTTATATTAGATATGAGAGAAATGGATCTATAATTGTTCATATCTAGCTTAGAATCAGATTTGTAAAAGGGGACCACTTCTGCCTTTTTGAAATGTTCAGGGCAGATGCCAGTTGGAAAGATTTGGTTAATTATATGTACAATAGGAATATTAATGGAATTTCTTATACATTTTAATGTATAGCCACTTATGTCGTCAATTCCACTGGCTTCATTGCCCAAATTTTCAATGGTCTTTATGACTTCTCTGTGATCTGTAGGGAAAAGGCAAATAGAACTTGAATTAATAGGGATTTTAGGAAGATTGTGTATTATCTCAGGAGTTACCAATCCCTTTGCAATTTGTGTCCAACACTGCCAAAATGTTTGTTAAAAAGATTAGATAATAATTTTTATCAGTAATAGTACTTCTGTTAACTTCTAGTTTATTAATAACAATTTTTTCCTTGCTTTTACTGTTAATTTTTTCATTAACATAATGCCATATTTTTTTAGAATCAGCATTTTGTAGTTTTTTCTGATCATATTTCTTTTTGGCTCTATTTAATAATTTCTTTAACAATTTTGAATAAGTATTAAATCTATCTTTATATTCAGGTATATTAGGATGTTGTTTTCAGGCTTTATACATTTTTCTCTTTAATATTGCAGGAACATATTAGACCGTCGGTAAACCAATCTTTACGTGATTTGCTTTTCCTGTCCATTTTCTTTTCAGAACGAGTAATCAAAGCTTTAAGCATACTTATAAAATGCTCAGTAGCTTGATTAGGGTCAGCAGTGTTAGATACTATATGCCAGTATTCCAAAGCACAGAGTTCATCTAATTTCTTATAGTTTAATTTTGTTATAGGTATTTTCCTTGATTCTTAGTAATGAGGTACCAAAATTCACAATGATAGGCAAGTGGTCATTCAATTGGTATTATTATAACAAGAACCTGCATACCCTAACATCAGCAGTAGTTTTAACTAAACATAATTGATGCAAGTACCAATATCAGGAAAAACTGGATTATTGGGTCTAGTAACTATATTTATATAAGACATATCCTTTTTCTAAGTAATTATTGCAATACTCATCTCACTATTGTTTTTAAGTATATCAATATATTCATCTAGAATCATATGGTTTTTGAATTTCTTATTGGCAATCAGAAAATTATTAAGATCATCAATAAAATTGATATCTGCATAATCATGACAATGATAAATGCCTGAAATTTTTATGTGCTTAACAGAAATTGTATTTATGATTATAGAAATCGCTTTCAGGTTGTTAAAATATTTGATTACACTTATTACATGGAAAGTTTTCTTAACAAAACTAACAATGCCATCTGCCTTATTTATTGTACTGTTGTTGCTATGATAGATGTAGCCTGGAATGTTTACAAATTGTGGACCCTGAATCAGCCAAGCTTCTGAACACACAATCACATCAGGTTTCCTATGTAATTTTTTGAGTAAGAGTTCAAGGATTGTTATGTTACATGTGATACTTCTAATATTTAAATGTAGAATGGAAATACCATTAATAATAAATTCTTTGTTAACAAGATCAATGTCACCACTAAAACATTTAAATTATTTTTTTCAAGATCCAGGTTCATTACAATAATGAGTAATTGGTCTTAGATCTCACTTTGTTCACTTGTAACTTGAAATATTCACTCTGAGAAGTTTCATAGGCATAGTGGCAAACATTGAAATTTTTTCCTTGCAAATGGTTCACTGTAACACAATTTATGCATTTCTTTTCACTACTATCACAAGCTTGAGTATCATGATCCCTGGCACATTTTGAGCATTATTTACTTTTAAAATATTTTTTTGCACAATGCCAATACCTATTACAGGAAAAACAACATCTAAGGTTAATATCTTCAAAACACTTTGCAGGATTCGAAACCAATAACAATCTTCCCTCTCCTCATTAATTAATGAAAAGTTTTAGGATCCACTTCAATATATGCTGTAAATGTAGTGTAGGTTCCAATGGTTTATTTTCTATTTACAGCTTTGTTTCATTATCCATAATTTCTCCACTGCGAGTAGTTTAATTATAACAAATATTTTACATGAAATAGCCTATTATTCTATGAATATCTTTCTTTCTTTTTTCTCATGAGTATTTTAATGTCCTCCTCTCTGGTAGTAGAAAATTGAGAGAGATTTATTTAAGAGCACTTCCGATTTTCAAGTGTAAAATATGCTTTTCTCCAGATTTGAAATACTCAACCTAACACTAACCTCCAAATTTAATTTTTTTCAATTCTATGATTTTTCATTATTTGCAAAGAATAAAATATTAATCAAGAGATATTGACCACACACACAACTTTTTTCTCCCCATACTCTTCTTCACATTATCAATAACAGCTGATTGATACTCAGGTGAACCTTTGATGATGAGGGGATGTGTGAATTTTGAAATGATTGCTGTCCGATGTAACTTAAGAATTTCATAATCTATTTTACAATAGGTATATAAATACTGGCCCCCAAACTGTTCGTAAATGACAAATAGTTTTCCTGAATGGAATCACCTCATTGTCAAAATCATATTTCTCATCCCAGAAATGAATAGCCTCTGTCGATTTGTAAACCTGCCCAAATTTTATAGGTCTAAAATGTGTTTATTAACTAATTTCAATGTTTCTTCTTGTTGGCCTAACTTATGATTTCTGTTCATTTTGATAGTAAGTTCCCCAAGTATTAAACATCATAATTTGCAATGAAATTAATTATAAATTCATCCAAGTTTTCAGGTGTAATTAGATAAAACCGAGATTAGTTTAACCACCTTTTACCGATGATGAGATACATAACTATTTTCATCCAAGAACAAGTGAATCACAGAAACAACATAAAACACCATTTTATTTTTGTCTTAAATATATGGATACAGTAGAAGCTGAAAACTACATTTTAATTTCTGATGCTAATTCTCTTTCCAATATTCTAGTAACTCCAAACAACTATCTCAGCACAATTACAACATGAATGTTAAAATGTTTGAGGGATAACAAACAATTAGATTAGGTTCAAAGGGGAAAAATTATCACTCAGTTTAATGGGAACCTTAATATATATGTGGAAAGGTAATTCATGAATTACCTAGTGCAGTTCATTTAGCTATATACACCTTAAGTTTTATTTTCACTACATTTTGAATTCTGCCCAGTCCTCCCAATAATTTGATACACTAATAACAAGTCTCCAGATACAAAACATATATAACATACACCAATTCCACCAATGACTGGTTTTAAAAAAGCAAATTAGACTTATACAAAACTGAAGACAATAAAAGAAAAGGCAATGTCTAACCATATTCTAAAAATAATAAGCAATTTTACATTATCTTAGTTTCAAAGACATGAGAAGAATTGCTTAAATTAACAAACAATTAATTGTCACAAAAAGAAAAACCTGCATACAATCACATGGAGGACAAGTAACTTAACTGTCTAGGAGAAAGGAAACAAGAATGCAATTTTAAACAAATTACTCAAGAAAAATACGAGAAAAACTAATACCACAAGGGGTTCCTGAGATAGTAAACTCAACTATGTGAAGACTGAATACAGATAAGAACTGAAAACTATCATAAATAAAACAGTTTCATTAATTAAAATCATTATTTCTATTTACATAAACAATTATTAAATATTAATAAAGCTATTGGTTACTGACAGGAATTATGCAATAGACATTGATAGACAGCAATAATCCAACAGAGTTATTGACAGACTAGGTATTAATTTCTAGGTATCAAGACTAAGAACATCAAAGAACCTATAGATTTCCGAATCACAACATTAGTTAACTAATCTATGCAATTGCATAGAAAATGGAAGCATAGAAAGTTATAAAAACTTAGAATACGTTAAAGACAAATAGATAATTTTATTTCATACGTGAAATTTACGCGAGTTGTTGGTTTCCCGCAACTAATTTTTGCGTATATTTAATTTATTTCTACCTTCCACCTACTATTTTCTTCGCAAAATCATAACAAATTAGACCTATTTTTGAAATCCCAAGTCTCAAATTTCCACGTGGAATTTTACGTAAACTATACCAATACTCCGTAAAAAGTTACAAAACACTATCCATCATCCCAACAATAAATAATCTCGATCCCCTACGATCCTGTCGTATTTTCATTTTTTCCTTTTCTTTTCCCTTTATTGTTGGTCAAACATCACCTTTTTTATCCATTCATTATTATCCGTTATTCGAACTTACATAACAAAATGAATAGTGTAAAATAAAAGTCTTACCTTCAATGCTATTTTCCCACAGTTAATGAAGAATGATCGGTAGCTCACTGGGACCTGCAAAAAAATAAAAAATAAAAAAATTGCGGATAATAATTACATTCCTGAAACAATTCAAACTGGTTGTCAGGAACTGCGTTTCACATAAAGAATTATTAGACTATTAAAAAACACATTATTGTCCAATGGAACGACAATGTAACACAGAAAATATAAAAGTTATGGTTAACCATGTTATTTACCATCATTCTATCACATTATTCCAGATATTCTTAATGAGGTTTTCAATGCAAGCGCCTCGCCAGAGCTGAATAAACAAATGCTAGTCGAGGCCAAAGGAAAGAGTTTCATTGATCATTGAAGTAACAACGAGATGGCAAAACATCTACTTATGAGAGGCATCTTTATTAAATAGATATCAAGTTGTTAAACCCAATTGAACGGAGCCCATTTCTATTCCCATAAGTTAGAAGTGCCCACACGACGGGGGTGTCATAATATTTAACAACTCGCCTTGCTCGCTGGGGATTACACCCCCAGACCCCCAAATAACTGACTGCGCCCGTGCTAAGGCATCCATAGGAAAAAACCTTATTGCTAAATTTAAATGATTCACCGTAAAGCCCATCGAACGCGTAGTGCATCCGATGACACTTTATCTTAAAGCAGATTATAGGTTTCGACGGCACCGAATAATAGCAATAAAAATTAACTGCATAATAACTGTTTTTTTGTTAGTTTTTACTATTATGAATTATTTTCAACTATAAATATGTATTCCCCAGATCTGTTTGTCGTAAACATTAATTATATTTCTCTAAATTCTTGGAACATGCGTACCAACGTTACCAATAAAATAAATTATGCTTACAACGTGTGTATTGCCACTGCACTAGGTAATATTGATTTAATTATTACCAATTTATGAAACACGCTTTACACTTTCTTGCATTAATTGTACAAACCTTTATTTGTCGAGTCTGGAAACCAATGTCCTTTCATAAAATATTAATGTGAATTTTCAAGTCATGTGTTACATTCATTCCCTGGTAATTGGTAAATAAATACTAAAATAAACTTAAACACATGTACGAAATGAAATAATAGATCGATAAATATTCTTCATCAACACACAACATAATTTTATTGAATATCGATATATTATTCCTAGAGTCGCAATGCTAATAGCTGACTATATTCAAACAGTAAACAAATGGGCCACAAGCATACAGAAATTACAAGGAGTAAAATAATTAACTTATAATGATACGTATAAAAGACAGGTGACAGATAAAATTTCTTTTTCACGAAAAACGATCAAACAAACTAAAAATTTGAATCTTAAGGAGCCTTAAAAATTGCACAATTATAGCAAAATATACTCACAGTATTTTGCTGAATGTCTTTGCAATGAAAATGAAATTCAAGTACGGCTCATTGTTGGGCGTATTGTAAGAGATTCAAAAATTGTGAATTCTATTAAATAAATTTATAAATACGCATAAAGTAGATCAAAAAACATTGTTCTGAAACATAAAAATAACCTAACATACTTTTACATTGAATAAATTATTGTTTCTTGCCTAAAATGTAATTCGTTTAAACATAAACAAACATTTGAAACGAATCAATGAATCGATTCGAATTTTCACGGCCTGATGTATGGATAAATTAGCTTGTCCATATCTTATTGAAAATATTAAAACACAATACGATTTATTACGAACTTATAAATTTTGCTTTTAAAGATCGTAAAACGAATTTTAATCTCAAAACTACAAAAAAAATTCAAATACACTTTGTCAACGTATATTTGCTATATAAATAAAATACAAATACGTACCTTAGCAAACATTCACAAAAACGCATACGACACATTAATAAATAAGTTATTTCGACGAGTTAACTACGATTACGTTTGGGAACTAGTCATAGTCATTCTTCAGATGCCGTTTCAAATATGTTCTCAGAAATCCGATTTTTCTCATTTTATTTTAGCACAAAGACACAAAACAATCAAACACATATAATACACAATAGTTTAACACGTCTATAATAGTGAAATTTATTAGTAATATTAATAAAGACGTTTAAAGTAGATCACAAAACATTGTTCTGAAATATGAAATTTACCTAGCATTATTTTACATGTAAGAAAAAGACAGTTCCTTTCCAAAAACACAATTATTTAAGAACAAAAACAAACATTTACAATGAATGAATGAATGAATGAATCGATGCAAATTTTCACGGCCTGCAGCATACGACATTCACCACGCCTTGTTGAAAACAATATACTAACATTTTTTAATAATCTTAGTTTCAGCACTTGTGAAGATCGTAAAACGAAATTCAATCTCGATACTACAAAAAACATTCAAAGTAATATCAAACATGTCAGTGAAAATGATACATTAATTATATGTATTTCACGTATTCAAAAACCTACTTCGTAAACGTAAATAATAAACATCTTTACAATGTACAAATACATAACCTGAGATAATAATTCACAAAAACGCATACGACACTTTAATAAATAAAAGCAATTTTAACAAATACACTGTGATTACTTTTCCAACTTATCCATGTTATTCTTCAGATCCAGTTTCAAATATCCTCAAATACAATTGCTTAAAGAAAGCAAAATTTACTCACTGTTTTTCACTGAGAGTCTTTGCAAAGAATATGAAATTTAATTACGGTCCATTCTTGGACATATTGCAAGAAGATTCCGAATTAGTCAAATTTGTTATAAAAGTAATATATAATTTGTTATAAAATTAATATATAATTTATTATAAAAATTAATATATAAAACTGTTGTAAAAATAAAACTTACCTGAATATTCGTTTACATGGTAAGAATTGTTTCTTGATTAAATTTTTATTTTCTACGAACGTAAACAAGCTTTAGAAATGAATCAAAGAATCTATACAAATTACCACCGCTTGTTGCGTACATCTTTTATTGATGAAATAAAAACACGATATAATTTACAAAGATCATAGTTTTTTCACTTTTAAAAAACGTAACTAGAATTTCATTATCAATACTACAAAATAATTCAATGCGAGTTATATCAAACATGTCTAGGAATATAATACATTCCTCATAATTATCTCTCGTATTAAAAAACACTCTTTGGCAATGGAAATAATAAGCATCTTTGTAAGATAAATAAAATGCAAATACGTACCTGAGCTGTTCATTCACAAAAACGCATACGACACATTAATAAGTAAATTTTAATTTGACGAATAAAACTTGACAACGATTACGTTTGGGAACTAGTCATTGATGCCGTTTCAAATTAGTTTTCAAAGATACTTTTTTGTCACTTAATTTTTGCGCTAAGAACCAAAAAAATAAACACATATAGTTCACAATACTTTTAACACGTCTATAAAACCTTAAATAACTTGCACTATCCGTTGATTAACATCCCAATACGATTCTTCTGCAGTTCGCCGCCAATAGACGTACAACACTTTTGTAAACAAAACATTCAAGGCGGCTTTGACAAGTTTGCATGGCACATCCACAAGCTAATGTTCGTGTGATTTACGTAATATTAAATCACCGAAAAATGTATTTAAAAATTGATATTGTCAAATTTTAGGAATTTTAACATTCATTGTCATTCTCTAGCTACAAGATGAACCAAGTTTCATGCTTGTACGACCAGTACAAGTACCTAATACTTCTGAATACAGCGAGTGAATGAATGAGTGAGTTACACGAAGGGGCTTATATAAGATTAGATTTAGTAATGTCATATGCGAAGTATTGGGGTTACTTGAACCGAATATTGGTAGTGGCTTCTTCAATATAAATTTTGTTCATGGACATTTGGAGGAGTCGCGCGCTGCTAGATTCGTTACAATATTTGTTACTTTTTTTCTGCAGGATTTTGCGTATGATTTTCGACAACTATAATTCTTTATTTATACAAAGCTTCAACCGGTGCTGTGTCATTAGATGAAGGTTTAGCGAGAGTCTATTGGTCTGCGATCTTAATATCGAATGACTATTGTATGTATTTTTTTTTACGAGTGCAGGTGGAAATCTTCCAATGACACCTTGTAGTCAGTGCCACAGGGTGTGTGGAATTTCTATCCACTGAAACCACCTCCCTTTACGCCATCACATTTCCTATGGGACCGCTGTCAAGCATTACTTGTTGAGAGGAGTTGATTGGCACCTGGCCTCATCTTCTATAGGAGTGCTCTTCTTTCCTTCTCCTGATGACGTAGCGTTTGAGTAGTTGGTCACTGTCTCCAACGCTTCTCTCTTCGCTAGCATCAGAGTAACTATTGCTTCGGGTTCAGGTCGTCCGCCCAAGAGTCGATATATTTCTTTTCTCTCGCTTTGGAAGCTAGGGCATAAGAAGAATCCTCCGCATCCTCCACAAATTCGGAGCTCACAGGACACGTCGGAACGTCATCCAGTTCAAACTGGTGTTGATACGATCGGAAACAACCATGCACTGTTAGGATTTGGGTGACGTACTGGTCTACTTCACTATGACGTTTGCTGGTCCACTCTCTTATGTTTGGGATGAATCTGTGCGTCCACCGTCCCTTATCCACACTATCCCACTGAGTCAGCCGTTTTACCATAGTGGTTTTTCTTTCTTCAGCTACAGAGACTCTCTGCAACACCTCGGTGTCCTGGCGTCGTATCTTGTAGATTCTCTTCCGCTCATCCGCCAGCAGTTCGATGGGAGTCATACCCAATATCACACAAACTGCTCCATATGATACCGTACGGAAAGCGGCTGCTACCCTCAATGCACTTCTGCGGTAGGTCGAGACCATTTCTCGTTTGTAGCTGTCAGCACTTACTGCATTGGCCCATATTGGAACAGCATACAACAAGATTGACGAGCCCACAGACGGTAGGAACTTCCTCCGATTTTATCTTGGGCCACCGATGTTTGGCATTATGCTTGACAGGGCGGCTACAACATTTGTGGCCTATCTTCTCACACTCTGCAGGTATTCCTTGAAGTTCAGTCGTGAGTCAATGAGTACGCCAAGGTATCACACTGAATGCTGAGGACGAATCTTTGAATCTCCAACTGTCAGAGTGATGGACTCAGTAACCATTTGGCATTCGCACCTTTTAGGTACAGTCATCCTGATAATGGCATCGTACATTATGATCCACAGGATAGGGCCCAGCACTGATCCCTGTGGCACGCCACCACTGTCACAGTATGTTCCTGGCCCTTCCTCTGTATCATACATGAGAAGTCGGTCTCAAAGTAATTTCCAGTCACTCGTCTAATGTACGATAGGATCCCCATTACATTCAGTGCTTCCATTATGCAGCTCGATCTTGCCGAGCTGAAAGTGTTCTTCTCGTCCAGGGTTACGATGGCACAGTAATGCTCACTACCCCTATTCTCCCTCTCGCCTTGAATAGTATTCTGAGCCCTGCTGACTACTCCCGTGATGACTGGCGTCTACTGTTAAACGAGACTTTCAAAAGTCATACTGATTGTCCGCGAAACCGTTTGACCCCTCCGTGAATTGCAGCAGTCGATTCAAGATAATATTTTCCAATACTTTAGCTACTAGTTGTAAGTAGCAAGCATATTGGACGATAGGAGGATGGATCGTCAAATAATCCTTTACACCAAAGGAGCACCAGTTGCTGTCGCTTTTATTGTTGGGGGAATATACCTTCGCGCAGACAAGCATTGTATACCTGCAGAAAAACTTGAGGGTGCTTCTTAATCGCTGCCTATCAATCTCCAACTTGAAGACGGCATCAGGAATTCCATCCAGCCCTGGGGTCCTCCACTTTGCTGTAAGGTAACTTCAATTCATCTAATGTAATACTAGGTATTGATTCTTCAGAGACTGTTTCATTGACAACTAAGTTGGTCTCCTGCTGCTGCGGAAACAGAGTTCTAAGAATTTTCTCTAGCAGTTTAGGGTAGGTTGGCACTAAGCTTGGGGATTTCCTCAGTTTGGTAATGACGTTCTTGTATGACCTTCCCCCAAGATCACTGTCTACAATTTGGCATAACACTTTCCATTGTTGCCTCTTACTTGCTTTAATCGCCCACTTCAGTTCGCTCCGAGCCTGTCTATAATCTTTCTGGAGAAAATTGTAATTCGGCTTACCCATTGCTCGTTGAAACAGTCTTCTAAACGAATAGTATCCTATCGTTCTACCAGCAAACTGGATGTCTCTGAGAGTTTGTCTTCGATTTCGGCATCGACATGTCGCAGGCATTGCAGATGAACGACGTGAGGTTTTGTAATGTTCTCCGCTGATCCGGTTAGTTCTATTTCCTCATCCATAATGAAATCGAAGGTATCCCTATCAAATATGTTAACCTTCCACCTTGCTGTCCTGCAAGTGCTCTGAGACTTCCGGGTCTGCCGATGGTTTACAGCGAAAAGGATAGCCTGGTGGTCGCTATGATTATAAATATCGCTCACTTGCCAGGTTGTGACCCTTTTACTGAGGCACGTGCTCATGAATGTAAGGTCGATGATTGAGCTCTTACCATCTTTAGTACAAGTGGGAGCAATGGTGTCGGTAAGTAAGACAATATTAAGAGGGACTAAGGACTGAAGCAGAGTAACACCCCTTTGATTCTTGTGACGTCTGCTCCATTCAGTAGCCCAGGCATTGAAATTACCCGCGATAATCATGGGATATTTCCCTTTAGCATCACTGACAAGTCGCTCCACCGTTGCCTCATATTCGCTGGGGTGAGGCTGGGTGCGGCATAATAGTTATAAATAAATATGTTAATTATTTTAGCCCAAACAAATCCAAATTTCGGGCTTGGCATTTTCTCCTGTAACGGGAATTTACCACATGCACAGAGAGACGCCTGGCCAGGAATATTTGTATTGCTCTTACAGAATTGCGACGTCGAACTCGCGTAAAGTTTGCAACAATAGATCTTGTGTATCCTCACAGTAATTAAGTATTGGTGGATTCTCATCGTCGGCTCTTATAGGAACCCTGGAATGCTTTTGGAAGGCTGGACACTTCTGCCGGACGGATGGTCACTATTTCCATTCCCCTTGCATTGCATGGAGGATAGACTTGCAAGGCACGCCTGGCCCAAATAATCCTGCTCTCCACATTTATAGCATTGCGTTGACCTGTCCTCTCTAGAACAGTTTTTAGCTATGTGACCGAAGCCCAGACATCGGTAACACCTCACAACAGACCACTTCTCACAAATTCGACAGTTAACCCCGCCGATCCAGATGTTACTAAGAGATAACGATTTTTTGCTAGGTTGACAGGAAGGCGTACCACGACGTTCTGTGTGTCCCCGTACGCTTCACGTATCGACTGAATTGCAGCATGTTACAAAACAGACGTCTCTAGACGTTGCTCAAGCGCTGCAAAAACTTCTTTCTTTGTTGTTTCCTCTTCCAGATTCATCTTTATTTCTAGTGAGGTCTCATTCACAAGAGGTCTCACTTCCACTGCTTCGCCAAGAGCTTTTTCTACTGAAACTTTCAACTGCTGTATTTTCTGCGATGCACCTCCATGCATTTCCAGTATGTTCTCCAGATGCCATCCTCTTAATATTCTTCGTTCTCTCTGCAACCTCTTTCAGAGTTGAGTCACCCTTCATAAGTTGCAGCATGCGACTGCGAACCGGTTGGTCTGTTAACGACAAGCACTGTTGGTCGGTTTGGTCTAGACCGGAGACCTTTGCTCTTCTTCTTGCCTATCACTTGGCATGGTTGTTCTCCGACTGTTGATGGTGCGGCTGGATTGGGCTCCTCTGTTGAGACTCCCCACAGGGGGGTGACTCGGGCACGGGCTGAGATACTGCTGAAGTCTCAGTTTTTCAGAGTTCTGAGTCTGGTTGCACTTTTGGGACCCTTAGAAGGGCTCTGCTCCTTGCCTCTTACACGTGAATTTGGAACCGCCAATGGCAGATTCTTCTTCTTGGAAGCATTCCTCTGGCTTTGAGATTTCTTTATAACCCCATGCAGTTTCGCTTAACTTCTTTTAATTAAGGCTACCAGACTTCTTATTTCCTTGTGAACATTGCCCTTGTCAACGATGAAATCAGGAAGGTTATCAATCTGACCACCAAGTACTAGAGTGAGACTATTTATATTATTCTCATCTGTCATTGTACTACCAACGATGCCGTCTGCAACCTGAGTACATCTTCCTCAACAGTATTTCCTTTGAGGTTTAGTAGAGTAACACTTTCCATAATGATCCCATGAGTAGCTAGGGAAGTTAAGTACACCTGGGCAGAGCCCCACATGCTCAGGTAAGGCTAATTAGTCTGGGAGGTCGCCAGCTGTACCAGAGGCTCCGTTCGTGATTCAGTTAATCCCCTGCACCATTCAGATCTCGGCACGGGTCACATTACGCCTTACTTTGAATTTTAAAATTCAAAGTAGTGAAAGAAGCAAGAAAGAGACGCCATAGCTCTCAAAATCTAATAGTGTCGGGGTCAAAGATAGCAAGAATTGGCCAAGGAAGGCCGATAGTAAAGTATAGAAGAGAAATTCAAGCATAAGTAAGTGGAACGAGTACTTGATTCAGCTCAGGGCCCCGTTATTTCTACCTACGAACTCCCAAAGTGAGAGTCCCTGAAGGGAATAAGTGGGGAAGTGGGATGTATATTGGGGCAGACTGGTCGATGCAGGATACCCTTAGTCTGGCTGGCTCTTCAGTTGGGACCTGTTCGGCATGAAAGGCCCTGCTAGCAATTACCGCTTAGTAGAATGATGTAACTGAATCCGACATAGCACCCAGCATCATCAGAGCACGCAAGCCCTCACCACCCTCACGGTCAGTGCTACACTCAGTCACGATACTTTGCCTAAAATTATTCATTATGGCTGCCTTAAACAAATTGACAACCTATAAGAAACAAACCCTTGAAACACTCCCGAAAATTTTAAGAAAAGCGTGGTAGAAAATTTGAAAGAAAAGCGTGGTTACGAAGAATTTAAGTAATCTCTAAATAAATATTAATAGTAGTCAGAAAAGCGACTATTTTCTGTAAGGCAATTGAAGTTAATAGCACAAGACACAAAGTATTCGTTCCACACGCTCGATGCAGAAAGAACAGAACAGCGCCACTAGAGTAAGTGAATTGATTGTTGTCCGAGGTTGGTTATGAATTCCATTTCAAATGTCTTGCTAACTAAACGTGAGGTATCCCTATCATTACTCTTATGAACGGTAGTGAAGTAAAAGCGTTGGCCACACTAAGTACAGCTTCTATACCAACATCAAGTCTATAATAAGACTGATTGACTGACATAAAAACTGAAAATAAATAAATAAATATATAAATAATTTACAGTCCAGAGACCTGTTACAAATTGCATATGACCACATTGAGGATAACAAAGTAATTTACAGCGACTAATACAAAATAAACTAATGAACACAGAGCATTTCCGTTCATATTGTTCTTTCTTAAGTTGAATTTCTCGAAGCANTTTTCAGAAATTACCGGTTCATAGCCGTTTCATAGTTAATTTTTTATCGGGGTTTTACGGCTCGCCGACACCGAGGTGTTAGAGCCCTAAAACTTTTGTACAAGTAGGGAAAATGCTGTTATGCACTAGGGAATGCAACATGACTCTCCCTGTTTCTCGCCGAATGACTCGACCATACCCACTAAAAACCGTCCTGAATTACCGTATGTCTAAACATGAAGAAAAGAGTCAAATACAGATGACAGATCTCTAAAACATTATAAAAACGAAAACAAAGAAAGATGTAAATTTAAAGAAAAAGATGTAAATTTAAAGAAAAGGAAAAAAGAAAGATGTAAATCCATACACCCTCGAGGACTTAAGGGTGGAGCCCAAATTCATTTATGGATTTAAGTCATGCCATACAAATATACGTAGATCAGATACTGTACCAAAGGCCACATTCCTGAAGGAATCAAAAAAGCATAGCAAAATCGGTTTATACTGTCTAAACATAATGTCCAATCTGTTGGGAAGATCGTGTCTCCGTCGGCTGGGCTATATTTGAGACAATCCATAAGAATGTGTTCCACGGTAAGTGCTGTGTTGCAAGTCTCGCAGATGCGGGAGGTTCACCGCGTAAGAGATGACCATGGGTAAGATAGCAATGGCCAATACGAAGACGAGTAAGGTTCACTTCCTCCTGTCTGCTCACACGGGACGAAGACGACCAGGTCCTAACGGAGTCTTTTACCTTCCTCAGCCCGAAGGCGCAATCTTCCCAATCGCCTTGCCATGTTTTACGAATAGACGATCTTATGTCAAGGAATAGCTGTGATTTCTGTTGGAATGAGACGTCCGTAGGAGTCACAGATATTCTGAAGACGGCAAGTACTACAGGGACCGTCCTACTAGGAAGTCTCTTCCCAATTCCTGCCTTGAAAAGGATGGTGTATTCTACCGATGCACCATAGATATATTCCTAACCGTCAAACATCATCCTCAGCTGACCCTTATCTTGCTCACATTCTCCCTCAGTTGGACCTATCCAAATGCCACAGAGCGGTTCCCACGCTACTGGGAAATGAGTCAGTTATCATACATCAGTTCAGTTATCATAGCGTGATTGTCATTCGTAAAACACTGCTGAATTGCTTCAGAGTAAAACATTCCACAGACCAGTCAAATGTCGTGATCTTTAGATGGGCCCCCAGCGGAAATACAGCAGACTGACATCTTTGCCACCCAATATTTTATGTTAGGAAGCGAATGATTTTGGTTTAGCGCGGAACACTGATTACCCGTCATTTCCGGAGGTCAGCTTAGGGACATTCTTTTGGGACGGTATCTACACAATTTTTGCCAAGTCTGGTGATACACGAGCAGTTATTCTATTTTTAAGTAGTTACTTTCCTTTGGGTCTTGTACACGACCCAGGTTTCAGATTCCCAATTAAAATTAAAATTGCTCGAATTATAAGGCATGTATTTTTGAATTAAACTCCTGAAATTTCAATTAAAAAGTTGCAGCGTAATTTACAATATCATTGTCATTCGTAAGTCAATGGGGTGAATAATTTGAAGCATTTTTAGGAATCTACGCTTTAAAACGCCCAGGATAGGAGATATATTTGCGCGCTGGAATTAACAATTTGAGTGACTTTATTTACAAAATTCTTTACAAATTAGGTACGTTAGTTGAATAAATTGATACTAAATTTACATGAGTAAGGCAACGGTAAACCACCTTTGTAACACTCAAGAAAATCCCATAGCTTTTCTCAATTCAAAATGTTCTGGAGTTTCAAGTTCTCCAGTCTGCTCTCCAGGGAGAATTAGGACGAGAGGAACCTCAAGAATTGTGCGATAGCTGCAAGGAGTAGTAATGTTTAGGAACTTGGAATGTATGGTCCATGTATTGAGGAAAACTCGACATAATCAAACAATAAATGGAGAAAATAGGCATCGATATATTGGGAATAAGTGAAGTGAGATGGACTGGCATTGGTGAATATGCTACGGATGACTACATGGTCTACTATTCTGGTCATGAATACCAAAGGAAAAATGGAGTTGCCCTCATAGTTAGTTACAGGATGCGTATGACTAACTCTGTGCGACGTTAAAACTGATAGAATAATGTCTGTACGTTTTCACATTCTACGTTTTTATATCGCACTCATACAGATTTACACTACAACCACCGAAGCTGAAGAGGAAGATATTGACCGGTTGTATGAAGATTTACGAGAACTACAACAGATGACATTAAAAAAGGATGTAGGCTTCATTATTGGCGATTGGAATGTCAAAGTAGCAAATCAAATTGTTCCTGATGCAACGGTAAAATTTCCCGACAGTGCAACAAATGAAGGGCAATGACTCCTAGAATTCTGCCAAGACCACTCACTGGTCATCACCAATACACTGTTCCAGCTGTCTAAACGAGGCTTATACACTGCTCCAGCTGCCTAAACGACGCTTATACACTTTACCAGATGGCCAATACCGGAATCAGATTGACTATATAGTTAAAACTAGACGTGGAGGAGTGCTATACAATCAACCAAAACGAGACCTGGAGATCATTGTGGATCAGATCACGAGCTCCTAATTTCCAAATAAGAGTTAAATGAGACTGGTAAACAAAACCGTACCATTATGCAAATATAACCTAAATAGTATACATCTTGAGGTATACTATTTAACAAAGAGGTATTCTAACATAGAGGTTAGAAACAGATTTAATGGATTAGATTTAAGAGACAGACCCAGAAGAGCTATGGTCCATTATGCAAATATGAGTACAGTGTTATTACGAAGAAAGTTGGATGGCTATCGGAAGAGGCACCGCAAATTGCGGAAGAAATGAGGAAAGCGATAATCAAAGGTGTAAATTAAATGCAGAAATTAACTAGAAAGGACAAAAGTACCTACTGGAATGAACAGTACGAGGAAGTGGTGGAAAATAAACTGGATAAAACAAAGAATCTATACAGAAAAATTGCAGGCATCAGAGGACGAAAAATTGGCATTCTAAAAGATAAAAATGGCAATGACCTGACATACTAAGGAGATAAAGGAAACGTAAACGGAATATTGATATTTGCACAGAAAAGAAATAAATACTCCTGATGTTTTAGTTAACATGATCTCAGATTTAGAACTAGACATTCTAGAAATTGAAGTAGTGTTGCAAAGAACAAGGAAAGCGATTACGATATAATTGCAACTAAATTCTAGGAGAAGGTGCTGTGAAAGTATTGCATTCAACATGTCAGCAGATATGCAAAACCCAGTAGTGACCAAAAGATTGGAAGAAATCAGTGTTCCTTCCAATTCCCAAGTAGGGCAGTGCTAAAGAACGTTGAAACTACCGAAAATCGCACTAATTTAACACGATAAACTAGCAAAGTGATGCTACAAATCCTGCAAAATAGGTTTAAGGAGTATATAGACCTAGAACTACCTAAAGAACAAACCAGCTAACGTAAAGGTAGAGGAATCCGAGATCAAATTGCTAACATTCGCTGGTATATGAAGAAGGCAATAGAATTCCAGAAAGATTGCTTTATTGACTACGCTTAGACAGTCGTTGACTGTGCTGACCACAATAAACTGTGGCAAATACTCAAGAACATGAGAATACCAGTTCGTATTATTTGTCTTTCAATGTAGGTCTATTCTGACCTAGAAGCTATGGTGAGAACCTTATACGTATGGAATGACTAAGGCTCGATTTCACCAAATGCACTGTAAACGTCGTTTTGAGAAACGGCGGTTACTATAAACGCCGATTCGAAATGCGTTTGGCATCGTTTGGATTCCACCAGACAGAACGGAGCACCGTTTAGGTAAACGACGTTTGGAGCGGCACACCATGCCGCAACGTTGCGGAATATTTTGATCAAGGAGGCCTAGCCTATAGATTATGAAATATTCTCAGTAGATGTAAGTTCTTTTTTTTACACGTAGTTCTTTGGATTGCTTTTTTGTGAGGCTTTAAGGGCTCGTCAACATCGAGGTCATTAGAGCCCATGCAGGTGGGGAAAAATGCAGTTCGCACCATAGAGAAGAGTCGTAGTGACACTTCCCCGAGTGTGGGACTCGCCGAATATCTCGAACCGTACCCACTAAAAAACCCCCCTCAAATCAACAAATATCCAAATCCAAAGATGAAAGAAAAGAAAACAGTTGCCCGATGCATTATATCATAAAAAAGAAAAAAATTCTAAAGATTAAATTTTCAAGTTACACAAACAAAGAATGAAAGGAAAGAATACAGGAAAGAGGAAAAAGGAATGTAAATTTTTAAACCCTCCCGAGAACTTGTGGGAGGAGCCCCGATCTACTCATAAAATTAAATAGTTTATTAACGTTAACCGTTTCATTTCCGAGAATTGTTGGTAAATCTGCAGCCAGACGAATTTGTCTCCGCATACTCGAGTATCTTCTGCAATCAGTTAGTAGGTGACGCACTGTCAGAGAACAGCTACACTCCTCACAAACGGGTTCATCCTCAAGTAGTAAGATATACCTATGAGTGAGAGGACAATGTCCTACGCGCAGGCGGGACAGCAGGACCTCGTCTCGCCGGGCTGGCATACAGGAACTGCTCCATGATTTAACAGAGGATTTGATAATTCGGAGCGTATTCCTTTCAACAGCTAACCACTCATTGTTCCATTCACTCAGAATCCTTAACTTGATGGAATTTAAGAGATCTCGTTTTGGAATTGTGGAGAAGTCCACGCGATTTTGAGGCATGCTGACTTTGCGGAAACGTCTGCTTCCTCATTTCCTCTTATTCCCATGTGTCCGGGAATCCAGCAAAACATTATGTTCTTTCCATCACTTTGGAGTTAGAAAAGCATATCTTGGATGTTCTGGATCAGCTTATCAGCTGGATACATATTCTGGATTGCTTGTAGGGTACTTACCGAATCAGAACAAATAAAAAAATATGATCCGCGGGAGTACTTTGTTGATCGCAATGCAGTCAATATAGCGTAGCACTCAGCGGTGAAAAACGCAGAATAGGTCGCCTAGACGGTAGCCACAGGTCTCACGGGGAAAAACCACGGAGCAGCCGACACCACCATCCAGCTTCGACCCATCGGTAAACACAGGGACATGGACCCGGTGTTTGTCGAGGATTACATGAAAGTATGCCCTCAACATCGGAGCTGGAGTGTTCTTCTTGTCATGATGCAGACGATCGAAATAATCTTCGGTTTGTGCAAAGCCCAATGAGGAGTCTTGATTTAAGACATTAGAAGTGCGTATATTCAAGGTTTCCTTAATTTGTTTACAGCGATATCCAAAAGGTTTTGTTGCGCTCAGTCTGTTGTTGTAGAAACGTATGGAAGAAGAGGAAGGATGAAACACAGCATTGTGCACCAAATTTTCGGGTAAAGTTAGCTAGTGGCAAAAGTGTCGTAGCATGAGGTGTTGCCGCCGGAGGTAAAGAGATGATTCGCCACTCTCGGCTTACAAACTCGAAATGGGACTAGTGAGGTAGGCTCCCGAACCTAGTCGGATTCCTGCATGGTGGACATTGTTGAAATCTCCGAGGACGAATGGTCGAGGGAGCTAGTGAATAAAAATCCCTGAGGGAAGTCCCCGAGAAATCTCGTGTCGGTGGAAGATAGATTGAACACTCTGTCATGACTGGTACGCTTTGAATTTTGACTGTTATAGCCTGGATTTGGGATTGTAGGAGAACTGGAGAGCAGAGGATTGTGTTTCTAACAAACACGGCAACTCCTCCTCTTGCTCGATCTCCCGTGGTGTCGTCATATCTGAAGCTGCTGTATCCTCGCAGAGAGGGTGAGAGTTCTGGTAAAAGGTGTGTCTCTTGCAGGCAAATACAGATCGGATTACGATGCGCTAAGTGTCGTAACTCTTCACGTTTATTTCTATAACCGTTAAGGTTCCACTGAAGTATGGAAGCCATTACTGTTTGAAACCTACGGGGTCAGATCCGTAAATGTGTATTTCCGCGTCACCGTCGGACAATGCACATTCTGACTCGGAGGAAGAAAGTACAGAGACGTTCTTTCTACGTTTTTGCGATTTTTTGGATGGTGTTGTTTTGGATGTTTTCAAAAATTCAACAAGGTTCAGGGGTTTAACCTTAGAACCCTGCTTTGTCTCTGTCTTTGTTGTTATTACAGTAAGTTTAGTACTACTTGATGGTTTCTTTGTAGTAGATGGACGCGTTGTTTGTGGTGTTTTTGGCTTAACAGGAACGACTGAAATATCTTTCTTTCCGCATTTGCACTGGAAAGTGCACGACGTTGTCGTACAAACGTCAGTGAAATCGGCTTGTACGGATACAGTCTTCATAATTTTTGGAGTCTCGGCTGCGGTGGAGTAACTGGTAGAAAATACAGGGTGTAAAACCCTGTATTTCTTCCGTGCTTCACCGTACGGGATCTTCTCCGTAGTTTTAATTTCCTGCACTTTCTTTTCTTCCAGGCAGGCGACACACTCCCTGCTCCACACCGGGTGGCTGCCTGTGCAATTAATGCACTTTGCAGGCCCCGGTCATGAGACGCCGGGTTCGTATGCCTCCTTTCCCCAGGTATCACGGCCCTTACAATATGTTGTCGTGTGTCCAATACTCTGACACTTAACCCTAGAATGCTAAGATGGTGTTAATTTTACTCCTCCTGGGAGATAAAGAGATGTTTCAAAGGTTCACCAACAGGTAGCGCGCTGCCCATCCAGCTATGCATTCTCTAGGATGACCCTTCAGTTGTGATCCAACCACCGAGGCATTGACTCATCCGGAGCGCTCTCGGCATTTCATATTCCAAAGGTATGTGAGTAAAAATTACTCCATGTTAGCAATAAGGTTCACGGGATAGAGTCAAATTTACTCCTTGTTAGTTTATAATGGTTCATGTCCCGGAGTAGAATTCACTCCATATTAGTGTTGCATGCACTACTTTTTGGTACGTTGCCTTCGTTTCGACAGTAAAACAACGCGTGAAGAACGTCTCAAAATTGACAAACCGGCCCCAATTTCTGAGCTGTGAAATTCCTTTCTGGAAAATTGTCGGGCTCACTACAAACCAGGATCATATTTGACAATCGATGAACAGCTGGTGAGATTTCGAGGAACATGCCCATTTCGCCAATATATGCCGAACAAGCCAGGAAAATACGGCCTCAAAAAGATTCTGATATGTGATTCAGGAACGAAGTATTTGATCGACGGAGTTGCTTATTGTGGAAAAGTGACATTGCCTGATGGAGTATCAGTCGATGCTTACGTCAAAAAAACTGATACATTCTGTGAGAAACACAAACAGAAACATAACGTTCAGTAATTGGTTTACAAGCATACCCCTCGTTAGCAAACTCCTGAAGGAAGACGGTTTGACGGCTGTGGGAACAATTCGGATGAAAAAGCGAGAACTGCCTCCAGAACTAGTGAACGTCAACTACAAAAAAAGAAAGGTTGGAACTTCGATGTTTCTTTTTCATGAAGATATGACTGCAGTATCTTATAAGCCAAAAGCCAACAAACTCGTTTGCTTGGTCTCTTCCTCAGATGATACGCCTGATACCCATCCATACAGTAGTAAACCGTTGATGTTTCATGAATACAATGCCACCACGGGTGGCGTTGACATCCTACCAACTGTGTGGAAATATGTCATGCAATAGAAAAACAAAACATTGGTCTCTCTGTTTCTTCTACAATGTACTGAATTTGGCTTGCACGAATGCATATGTCATCTTCAAACAAAATCTCTCACGACATAATCTGCAATCTGAAAAACAGACGCAGTCGTCAACAAGAAGTGCTACCAAGAAGTCGAAGAAAGTTGCTTCAGCGAGTCAGAAGAAAACCAGCGAACGCAGAAGAACAACTGACTTTCCAACGACTCGCATGAATTTCATGTTGAAGCTACAAGAGCAACTGACGGTGTCTTGGAAGAATAAACACTAAACACTCGACTATCGAAAGAGCTGCGAAATGCAATTGAAATAAACCTTGGTTTATCTCCTTCTGTGGGGAGCCAACAAGCGAGAGTCGGAAACCATCCAGTAGAGAAGAAAAAGAAGTATTGCAGTTTCTGTCACTCGTTAAAAAACAGGTACACTACCACATTTTGCAAAAATTGTGCGAAAGCAATTTGCGGAAGTCATCAAGTGAAATTTTGTGAAGACTGCTCTTAGAACCCTGATTTTTTTAAGTACGAGTAATTTTGTTTTAATTTTTTCAATGTTCCTTTTATTCATTCCTCTTTTGGGTTCGCGATGATTTGAATTTTTATTACAAGAGTAATTTTTTTCTCATGACTTAGATCACGATTCTCGAAGATTTTTTTTACAGCGGAGGGAATCGTTTCTTTTCATGCCTATAGGCTGATAACATACGTCAAACACATTTATTTTTTTATCATGTGGCATGTATGTTCGTTTACAGCTCTAGTCTTGTTCTGTGAATTGTAACCAAAAGGCTGTTGAATGCATTTTTTAGTTACCTATGTGATTTATGGAATTTTTTAGTTACCTATGTGATTTATTCTTCATCCGAATAACAGTTAAAAGTGCCTTATACTTTGCTATTTTTTGTTCGACTGAGCTGCATTTTTATTGTTTTATTGAACATGTGATTATAAGAATTAATTATATGGAAATATTTTCTTTTATTGTTTGCTTTTATTAAATTTACCAGAAGTCAATAACAATTTTGTCGGGTCGGAGTAAAAATTACTCCATGCTAACATTGCCCGCCTAGTTGAGTCATGTTAGTATTCTAGGGTTAAAACAGCGCAGAGGATTTGGAATAAACGGACGGATCGGCAGTTTCAGCCATCCAGCCTTCAGATCCTTTGGTAGCTTAGGACAGTCAAATGTCACGATGAAGGAACTGGTCTTCTGCGGAACACCATTAACCTTCATGATTTGACTGACCTCAACTACGTGGTCAGTATTCCATTCTACAACAAGTTCTTCTGTTGCCATAACCATAATGTCCCTGCAAATTACGACCCCCTTGCTGCGATTAAGCGCAGCATGGAACTCGCACTTCACAGGGAACTCTCCCAACAAGGTACAGTTTAATAGTGCCAACGCTTGTTTGTTGGTGTTTGTTTCCATCAGCATTGACCCATAACACAACCTTTTAATGGATTTCAGCGTTCCAACTAAACCCTGCAATCCTTTGTAAGTATAGAACGGGGATACTTTTTCAAGTGTCCCGTCTATACGTGTCATAACGACAAAAACATTCTCATGTGAAATGTTCTGTTTTTATCCTTTTTGTCTCCGAAGCGGGAGGGCTGTGAACCCTCGGTCGCTTCGAAGACGTTTGGGTGGAATATTTACCTTGCGGTACACCCACTCCGCAAGGCAGGAAAGCCGAAGAATCAGTCATCTTGTCCCACGAGTTCGGAGGAAATAAATGTCCGGTGACTTGGAGCCCCAGCATCACGCCACTAAGCATTGCTCAACTGAGGTGCGGCAGTTGCCCCAGAGGCTGTCCGCAAGCGAGTGTTTATCCTCAACACCCATTCACCTCATCGGCGCGTAACACACCTTGAGGTTGAGGGTTTTTTTATAGAGGTTTAATCCTTCCTCGCGACCCGGCCAATAAAGGCAAGATCTCCGCCCTTTGCAACACGCAACTTTCCACCATCGCGCCAATGGTGGTCGCTGAAGTATGCCCAAAGCTTAAGGTCTCCGAGGACTGGTGCCGCAGTAAAAGTCCCCAGCTCGGGGTCGTGGGTTCGCCAAGCCCATACTCAGTCGAAACTGAGCCCCCTGCGGGGTCTTTGGATTGCACCATTTATATTTTAAACAAATGGAATGCAACTAACAACAAATCCTAATTAAATAAATATAATAATATATTACATATATGTGCAAAGAATAAAATATTAATCAAGAGATATTGACCACACACACAACTTTTTTCTCCCCATACTCTTCTTCACATTATCAATAACAGCTGATTGATACTCAGGTGAACCTTTGATGATGAGGGGATGTGTGAATTTTGAAATGATTGCTGTCCGATGTAACTTAAAAATTTCATAATCTATTTTACAATAGGTATATAAATACTGGCCCACAAACTGTTCGTAAATGACAAATAGTTTTCCTGAATGGAATCACCTCATTATCAAAATCATATTTCTCATCCCAGAAATGAATAGCCTCTGTCGATTTGTAAACCTGCCCAAATTTTATAGGTCTAAAATGTGTTTATTAACTAATTTCAATGTTTCTTCTTGTTGGCCTAACTTATGATTTCTGTTCATTTTGATAGTAAGTTCCCCAAGTATTAAACATCATAATTTGCAATGAAATTAATTATAAATTCATCCAAGTTTTCAGGTGTAATTAGATAAAACCGAGATTAGTTTAACCACCTTTTACCGATGATGAGATACATAACTATTTTCATCCAAGAACAAGTGAATCACAGAAACAACATAAAACACCATTTTATTTTTGTCTTAAATATATGGATACAGTAGAAGCTGAAAACTACATTTTAATTTCTGACGCTAATTCTCTTTCCAATACTCTAGTAACTCCAAACAACTATCTCAGCACAATTACAACACGAATGTTAAAATGTCATGTAGCACTCTGCAGTTGAACTGATTGTAGCTCTCTTGGATCAAATTAATGAGTTTAACAGGAATTCCTCTCTCCTTCAGGGCTTTCCAGATCCATGTCCTGTCCAGTGAATCGAATGCTTTTTCATAGTTGATGAAGAGTAAATATAGAGGCGACTGAAATTCTATGGATTGTTCAATAATAAGACGTAAGGTGTTGATTTGATCAACACAAGACCGATTGGGCATAAATCCACCTTTTTCTCTTCCTAATCCTTTTTCCAACTCCCCAAATAGCCTTTCGAGTATAATTCGTGTAAATACCTTGCTTATTACAGAAAGCAGAGTAATTCCTCGCCAGTTATTACAATCCCGGCGATCTCCCTTTTTTGGAATTTTGATAATAATTCCTTCTTTCCATTTATTGGGGAATTTCTCTTCTTTCCAGATGTCAGAAAATAAAGGATTTAGCAATTCAGCACTAAGATGCGGGTCTGCTTGAAGAATTTCTGCAAGTATATTGTCTATACCTGCTGCCTTTTATTTCTTCATCAATCTTATGGCGGCTATTATCTCTCTTTTTGATGGGGGTCTTACACTAATCTGCATTTCTGACACAGCTGTTTGTGAATCAGCATCGATGTCGCTACCTTGAGATGAATTTAATGCTTCATAAAAGTGCTCTCTCCATTTATCTAGTTGTTCCCGAGTAGCTAATAGCAGCCAGTCTTATTTATCTCTAACAATAGTATTTACAGGAGTGGGAATTTGGTTAAGTTTTCTTATCCTGGAGTATAGATACTTCATATTTCCCTGGTTAGCTGCCTTTTGAGCTTCTCTTCCAATCTCCTCCATAAAAGCTCTGTAATCCTTTCTTGTATTCTTTTTGATGTTCCTATCGAGAAGTCGGTATTGGTTCTGTAATTTTTTCTTTACTTCCAGGGTATGCTCACCACATATCTGCATTTTTTATGCTTTCTTTTCTCAATCATATTCCATGTTTCTTCAGATAGCCATTCATTTCTCTCCTTTGTCATATATCCAAGGGTATACTCGCTTGTAGTTGTAAAGGTCAATTTAATTGCCTTCCACTTATCATCTACTGTTGTGAGTTTCTGCAACTGCATTTCTCTCATCCCATTTTTAATTCCTGTTTTGGAAGTTTTTCTGTTGTTTCAAGATTTCTGATATTGAACTTCTTCCTATTGGATATTATTTTCTTACGTCGGTATATATTTACATAGAACCCATTACGAGATTGTGGTCAGAACCCATATCCGCTCCTCTCATGTTTCTCACATCCAGTAAGGATTTTCGCCAGTTCTTGCTAATACAGATATGATCAATCTGATTCAGAATGTTGGTGTGTTCTACCGGCGATACCCATGTTACCTTGTTACAATTCTTATGAGGAAAGAGAATCCCACATATCAACAATCCATAATTACCGCATATTTCTATCAGAAGACCACCATTTTCATTGCATTCTCCAATCCCACATTCCCCCGTCACATGTTCTACATCCTTGTTGCAGCAACCTACTTTCGCAATGAAATCCCCCATCATGATTACTATGTCACTTCTGTGGATTGCCGCAAGCGTTTTATCTAACAAACTATAATATGTTTCTTCCTCTGTTATATCACTTTCCTCTGTGGGTGCATAGCATTGAACTACAGACATTTTTCTGAACTTTGTCTTCATTCTGACTGTAGTTATTCTTTCTGAGATGGGGTCCCATTGTAGAAGTGCATTTGTAGCTGTTCTGCTAAGAAGGATTCCGACCCCTCTGATATGTGGGTCACTTTCATTTTCCATACCGGAATAGAGGAATGTTTTCCCGTTCGTAGTATTAATTTTCCCCTGTCCGTTCCATCTGACTTCACTAACTCCTAGTATTTCTATTTGGTATCGATCCATCTGCTTGCTGAGTTGAGCCAGCTTTCCTATCTGAAATAACGTTCTTACGTTCCATTGTCCAATTCTTGTCCTTGTTGTAGTGCATTTGTTCGTCATCAGATATCCGTCCGGCTTTTTCTTCCGTGTAGACTTTTTGAAAACTTGTTTAATATTCAGTGTGGGCAGGTAGTTGGCCTACCGCATACCTATCCTGCTGGCGGGGCTCCCAATTTCGGGCCTGTCAAGCATGCCCTGGAGAGCATTTCCTCACTCCTTGATGTTAGGGTTATCCCGCCCATCCTCGGTCGCCATAGACTCGTTTGTGATAATAGGCGGTACGACGTGAAGGTGAGGTTGACGAGAAAGAGAGGCTATGTATTGCGCATCATTTCCCCTTCCCCCTTAAATAAATATGAATTCATGAAATTATTTAACCTTTTTTCTTGTGGTTATTTGATATATGACCTCAAATTTTATGAGAGGTTTAATATTGATAAGCACAGTTGCTCTACTCATAGCTGATCTTAATCTTAATGAGTTATTGGATGAGGTAAAATAAATAAAATTTTACATGCAGAAGAATTATAGGACTTGTAATGTGGACGAAAGATAATGTAAATTAGGTATAATATAACAACGATAGATGAATTTAAGATATATTTGTAATGACATTTGATAATTGTCAATATTATACAGTTAATTGGGTTGTGTGTTTAGTGAAACACAAGTCCAGCTTGCATGTAAATAGGAATGATGGTAAGAAATGAATTGAGGCTCTGCAATATCCTGTCTCATTTATAAGAATCCCTAAGGAAGATAAATACAAATTTCGGCGAGTAAACAATACACAATTGTATTAAACAGCGAAAATTCGTACGGAGTTTATAAATTTTATGCATCGAACTGTTATTTTACAGTCACTATCATAATTTTAAAATGCTAATTCGTAAGCTCGGCGTCTTGCTCTATTCACTTTCAATCCTCAATCATTTACAACCATAAGTAAGATCACGGTCGAAGCAAACACAACTCTCAAAACTCCGTTTACGGCGGTAAACGGTCGAAAGATGGTCGGTTGGCTTTCAAACGACGTTTAGGCGGTTAAGCTCAGTGGTGGAATACAAAACAGCGTCAACCGCGTATTCAAACGGCGTTTGAGCCTAAATGCCGTTTACACAGCGCTGGTGAAATCCGGCATAAATGGGTTATGATTAAAAAAAGCCTAAGACAAACAAAATTTTGTCACCGGACTTAACGTTTATGCAAAGTGTATTAAGAGGAATAACAAGTTAGATGAAACAGAAATTCGAATTAAAATTGTTGGGATATATATATATGACATTAGGTATGCTGATGACACCACCCTGATGGCACGAAGTAAATTAGATCTAAAATAACTTCTACCGAAGGTAAAAGATGAAAGCATTAAGGCTAGGTTAATGTTGAGTGTCAAGAAAACTAAAATAATGGCAAATAAATTTATCACTTCCAGGTATAGAAAAGAAGCAATGGAGATATTTTTTGTTTCATATATTCAGGCTCCAAGATCACTGCTCATCGTGACCGTAACCACGAAATTAAATAACGTTTCCTCTTTACGAGAAAGGCAACAGCTAATCTCGACAATGTAGAGTAGAGACATAATTTTAAGAACAACGATCCCTATAGTTAAGGCTATGGTCTTTCCAGTACTGATATACAAAAGTGAGACTGTTATGTATGGCATAATAATTTCATCAGCGTGTTCTATTTTAAGTAATAAAAAATGATTTATTAATGATTACTGCCCTTCAATACTAGTCCAGAAACATATCCAGTCCGTTGTTGAATTCAGAGTCTTCCTTCTTATGCCGTTGTTCAATCCAGTAGAGTTGCCGTTAAATTGCCAGTCGCGCCGATCTTCCTTGTAGTGTTGGCCCAATCCAGTAGCGTAGTACTCAGAGTAGAGCGGTGCCTAAACGTTGTGGTTGCGGCGTTGTAGCAGTTGAGAGGACCCCGACTCTCAATCTGTCTGCTTGTTGCCGCTCCGTGCTCTGCTTATAAGGGCACAGTTAGTCGATACCACGCCTCCGCCTCTGGGAAGGGTGATAGCAGTGGTAGCCTGTTATTGGTGCACTGTGAGGCGAGACGGCAAGCGCGTTCATTCTCCCAATAGTGCGCTTTCAATTCGCGCGATTTTCAATTTTGTGTACACCACACCCTCCCCGCCTATTTTCCTATACGGAGTACGATTCCGCTGCCGATATCTCCTCCTCATGACGTGCCCCGTGCCGCAAGTCTGCCTCCTGACATCAGTCTCTTGTTTGCCACGGTTCACTGCTGCTGTGACGCTGAGGTTCATTTCCCCGCTGTGGAGAAACAATGTTTCTCCCTCGGGGGTCTGTTCCTGTGCTTCGTGCGGCTGGAGGACGTCCAGATGCGGGGTCGTCTAAGCCATTGTTTCTGTACCCGTTTCTTTTTCAGTGGGAGTTCTGTGTACAGGTGACGTTTCTCTGATAATGGGTACCAGCTGGTGTGAGCTGGTCCCGCGGGTCAGTGGGCTGCTCGTCGTGTCCGCATTAATCGAAGAACCTGCATAAGTAAAAGAATCACGAGTGTACCAGGGTGGTTCCATTATGTCCCTGACCAAAGGCCACTGGTCCACCGCATACTTGGATTTGCGTTAGCGTACATTATCCTGGTGCCGCACAACTTCCTTGTCCTCTGTTCTGACTCGGTACATTTTTGCTCCCATTCTGCCAATGATTACTGCATGCGTCCACTAAGGCAAATCCCTAAATGTTCGTACATATTCCATGTACCTTGTCACAAAGAGTGGCGTGTTATGGCCAAAAAGCTCATCCTCCGGCTTAAGCAGTGTTAAAATGATCAAGACCATGTAAAACTTGCGCCAGGCTTTTACCATTCACTCCCGGAATAGTCCTATAAGAGGCCATAATCGTACATAGTGATGTCACTTGTTTGCTCCCGAAGCCACCACCCTCATCATCGCTGCCTTAAAGGTTTGGACTTGCTTCTCTATCTCACCGTTACTCTGGGGATGGAACGGAGGGGTTGTCACACGTTTAATTCCAATGTCAGAGCAGAACTTCCGAAATGTAGAGGATGCAAATTGTGGTCCGTTGACCGATACGAGCACTGTTGGTAATCCTTCCGCACAGAATATCATAATCAACGCCGCGATGATGTGCTCCCCATGTCGACTATGCAGGTGTAATTTGACAACGCGTCCACAGCTACAAAGCCAACAGATCTCAAAAATGGTCCTGCAAAATCTACATGTAGTCGATACTATTGTTCCTTGGGTACTTGCTCAGACTCCCAACTGCTCTGGGGGTATCGCTAATTTTATACCCATGCCTAAACACCTTTTACCATTTGTTCTATATCCCTGTCAATTCTCGACCAATAACAATGCTGTCTAGCAATCCGTTTTGTGAGCACTATCCCCCAATGTCTCTCAGGCATGAGCGTCAGGATATGCTTCCTCAATGCCTGCGGAATGACCACTCTGGAACCCTCATCGTTGCTAGCAGAATCACTCAGTATGTACTGAGAGCCTATCCTGCGTCTTAACTCATGACGTTTGTTGCGACTTTGGTTACAAAACGCAACATAGGACAAGTGAATCATCTATGAACTCGACGCTCTTTGTGCAAATGAGAGACATCTCTCGATTATTGAGGTTCTATGAATTATTTCTTGAAATCTCAAATGTTTATTAAGAAATCGGCTTTGAGTTTAAAAAACGAGGAAGAAGATGATGAACATGGTATTACAAAACGAGCCTTAAATTATCGGGAAATACACACGAACTTTATTCTGTGTTAACTCACCAGAACAACTTTACATAGCCTAGCTTTACGTATCAAATCAATCAATTAAGATGGACGATCGATTTCCACAAGTCGATACACGATCGACATGTTATGTCACGCTGGCGCGCGAACCATTGCCACTACGAACATGCTTCCAACGAGCTGACGGGTTTTTTCTCATTAACTCACTCGTTCACTGGTTCTCATTAACTCAGCCGGCTCCGACGCCGCCTTCTTCTCAGGCTCCAACAGAAGACTTCTCCTGAAATTAACTTCAACCGGAAACCGCATATCTCGTTGGTCACATCACAAGCAATCGGCTAGCACAGTTTGGCCACGAACTGGCGGTCTTTCAACATTAACTGAAAGTTAACCCAAATCATAAATCAACATTAATCCAACGCCGTCTAGGATGAATCACGTGGCATTTAAAGACTCGCATCATCCCGTCGTCACTTCATGGCAGCAACTCATCCAAATTTTCATTTTTGCATTCCTTCTTTGATTTCCTTATTTTAATGGTTTATTTTGCTAGTCGCAATTTATATTATTGAATAATTTTGTTGATCCTTCTATTGCTCAACTCTCATCTCAACCACCTTCATCACATTTTTGGTTCTTCGAAACTACAACATCCAAATATACCGCAATTTTCTCTCAAATTTTGTAGTGTTTGTGACTTGGTAATATGACGGTTTGAATGACCAACCCTCTCTGAGTCGTCTATGCACAGTACTCAATTTCTGATCTCGATCTGTTGTTCTCGCTATACATGCCTTCAGCAGGAACCGTTGAGCTGCAGCTTCATTTGCAGATCGATCGTTTTTGTGGGGCTTTACGGCTCGTCGACATCGAGGTCATTAGAGCCCTACTTGAACAGGTAGGGAAAATGCAGTAACGCACTAGGGAGAGCCAACATTACTCTCTCCGCGTTGAAAGAAAGGAAAAATAAGAGGGAAAAAGAAAAAAAATTATAAAAGGTAAAGGAAAGAAGGCAATCAGAGAAAATGATGAAATTGATATCTGAGAGAATGAGAGATACTCAATTAAATGCAATATTAATTTTTATTTTATACTATAATCTGGAATATTTTTGTTGTATTAGTAAATTATTTAACTTTCCCATAACTGAAATGCGATGTTTTATTGTGTGATTAACTTAGTCAATCTGTGTGAATAAAACGAAATTTCATTTGAATATCTTAATAAAAGAGATTTATGTTTTTGTTATATTTATTGAAATCTAAACAAAGTTTTTTGTAACATTACTCAGAGCATGTTGTTTTATGTTGTACTATTACAGCCAAAGGGTTATATCTGGGATCAATATATTTCTAGAAGAGGTAACTTATTTATTCTTTATTAATATCGCTAGAATTTACCTTTAGTGTTATTCAATCACATTTTATTCAACTGTTTTTTATAATTCTTGAATTCCGACTGATATATAAGAATAGTATAAAAGAATTGCAAATTATGTGAAATTACGATAGACAATACACTTCACTTTATGCCAATGAGCTTTGAGTTCTTGACGCCACTGTATAAAGTTAAGAAATTATAGGAATATTTATATGTAATTCCTGATTCGAATTTTTAAAAATCCATACGATAACTTGCGATGATATCCAAATTCTATGATAAAAACAATGTTTTTTTACAGTAAGTAACAAATGTTTTTACGGAGAAGTTTAATTTGTTTGTATTCCCTAGGACGGCGTTGTAAGACAACAACTTGAGACGTCATTTAAATATAGAGAATAATAAAGTTTATTGGAGTTAAAAACATAACCAATATTTTTTGTAATGATAGTCCAAGACGTGTATAATAAAAAATCACGAAATATTTTTTTAATAGCGGCGTAATAAAACATTTTTTCTAGTTACTATTTAATAGGGGTATGTTCGCCAGTACTAGTCTTCTATTGGTCTGCCAAATATGGAAGCAGTTTCAAGTTTTCCTACTATTGGTCGAACGAAGGTGAGGAGCTTTTGCCCGTGTCGCAGGAGAGTGGCGTTGCAAACCTAACAAATCCAAACTGCTAAGAGCGCGGGACTTAGAATATTTTTGTGAGCCCTTTTATGTTTCCGGGAGTATACATAGGCAACACATTATTACTTTAAAATATCTGACATATTAATGACAGAATATTAACTCGAGAGTTTGGTAAGCGCATAAACAAACGCACTTAAAAGATTCATTTTGAAATTAGTATATTTCATTAAAAAATAAAACTAGTTCTGTCAATTTGTTGTACACAGAATACATCGATAAATCGCACAATTTGTTGAAAGTCGATGGAGTGTCACAATTCATCTATATCCCTAGGGCGGGAGTGAAAATATATTTACGAATTTCATAGTGCCTGCATTATTCTTATTAAGCGATTAAACAAGGCAGAAATGCTTATCATTAACAATGTCTTCAAAATTATGTGTTTTCCTAGCTTACTCGCCATTATTGTAACACACATGAATTACTACCTCTTTTCAGCCTTTTACATTCTTGAGATAGGAACATTAATCTTATATAAATTTTTAGTGATTTACAAGTGCTGTCCTTACATATTCATTGGCCTTTTCAAGCATACTCTCGCTTGTATGATGTTGCCCTGCTCCAAGCACGGTAACTTCGTTTGAACTCGAACATAGGTAAGCAAAGCATCGCAAATCCACACAAGCACCTTCATTAATCTTACATCAATATGTGTGTTTATTTCCATTGAGGATAATATTTAAGACTAGCAAAGGCATCGCCAAAGTTATATGTTGTTTTAGTACATTAGAGATTAAGAATTTTCCAAAATTAGAAAAGTTTAGAACAATACAAATGCGACTCTAATAATACGTCTAAAGAAACACGGAAGAGTAAATCATTCCGACGCTGTAGGCGTTGACGAGAACGGCATTGCGCCGCATTCCAGCATGTACAAGAACCTGAGAACCAATTTTCTTCAGGAAGTCATGGGTTTCCCAGATGAACCGTTTCCCGAAAACACAATGCTCGTACCCGACCCATGAAGAGGTGCTCACTTACCTTCAAGGCTACGCGCTCAAACACGCCCTTCTGCAGTATATTCGCTTCGGGATGATCGTGCAGTCGGTGCACCCACTTGAAACCCCTCCACATTCCTGGGAGGTTTCCTTCTATGACACGCGCGCGGATGTTCGGGAAACGAAAACGCACGATGCTGTGATGTTATGCACAGGGTTTTATAGCAAACCACTTGTTCCATTTATACACGGCATTAAGTCCTTTCAGGGTGATATTATGCATAGTCATTACTACCGGACGCCGGATAAGTATACAGTCGCAGTCTTGGGGGCTTCTGTTTCGGGCAAGGACATTGCGATAGATATAGCACCCCTTTCAAAGAAGATATACTTGTGCCACAACCTTCCCCCGTAAACAACTAAATTGCCAGCAAATATTCAGGAAGTCCCTGGCATTAAATCGGCGACAAAACATGGTTTTCTCCTGGCAGTTGATTCTTCGATTGAAGTGGATGCCCTGTTGTACTGTACTGGGTATCAATACGATTTTCCGTTTCTAAGTCTCGAATGTGGCATCAAAGTACCAGGAAAAAGAATAAAACTGCTTTACAAACATTTCATTAATATTGAGAAACCAACAATGGCAATAGTGGGCATACCCTACATAGTCGTTCCATTTCCAATTTTCTTTTACCAAGTAGCACTTTTCTTGGAGACACTGAAGAAATCATCAATACTTCCAAGCAAACAAGAAATGTATGAGGATGAGGATCGTGAACCTCAAATGAGGCTTGATTTAGGATACCCATCAAGGTGATTATGATTCGTAACATTATACTGCAACAAAAGTTATCCAAGTTTCAATTCTATAGATGAAACAGTGTTAATTCAAGGGAGGGACACAAAGGGGATCAATATCCTCCCCAAGAAAAAAGGGATAAGGATCTTTCAATATTTATTTGGTAAACCAATTAAAAATTGTACTAAATGAAAATTAAAATATTAGTTCTACACCATTTCTAAAGCTGTAGCTCATGGTTAGCAATAACTTGTAGCTAATTTGTAAGATGCTGATAGATTCTGATCTCCCCCTTGAAGAGAAAAAGGCTTATCTTACATATGCTTGGATTTAATTACAATTCATCCATTTTCCATTGGACTATGGAAATTATACAAGTACACTTCTCTTCCCGGAAAATGTCAGAAGTAACTACACGTGGCTTAGTAGTCCACTTGGTAGCTATGAAGGTACCACTGAAAAGAAGTTACTACTGACATTTTTTCCGTATAGTTTAATGGACCACAGTTTCCCTGGTTCCTATACATTTCTCTTCACCATACTATTTCAATGTATGACATTCTTACTGAATTCTTCACAATGAATTCTTGATGACATTGTAAATTGTTACATGTTTTGACATATTTCTTCACTCAATTTGTATGTACTGATTAGGAGCACATTCAAGTAAAAAAAGTTAAGGATTATAAATTGTGATATTGTGAGAAACTATACAAAAAGAATATGAGTGTTTGTCAAAAACATTTTAGGAAAAAAATATTGACTGTAGCGGCACCTTTTCGGCAAGATAACCATGAGTAGCAAGATGAGGCAGAATTAGTAAGACTGATCCACGAACCAATTGAACTAACCGAATAGGAACAGATTAACTTTTAGAAGTTTGATTGTGAAATTCAGTATGACCTCATTTATCCAGACTAACTTATAATATTTATAATCATTCCAGCAGCGCATTCAACCTCACAAAATAATAAACTTAAAGTGAAAGCCACCTGAACAAAAAAGCACGTGTACTCTTCTGGGAGAAAAGTGTTGTCAAGAGTTTCCAAACAGGTTGTGCCATTGCGGCTTGGCATACACGGCAATTAAGTATCAAGACGGCCCTTGTTGTCAGCACCATATGTATCTATGGCCTTTAGCCAGAAATATTACATTGCTATAATATATCAAATGTATATCCATTATAACACAAAAAATAATTCAAACCTAGCACAATAAACCAAGTAACACCATAAATGTTTCAGAAAATATATGGAATATATTCATTTTTGTCAGTGAAATAATCAAGATGCATAAGAAATACAATTAAAAAAGTCCCATATAGGTGATGTCTCATATTGCTATATATATATGGCCCTGATAAAGGCAAAATAAATTGCCGAAACATGGGTGATGTAGAAAAGTGTTTAATTATTCACTTATTCTCAATGAAACAATAATTTGTGTACAATTGAAAAAGGTTTTGAATTATTCATGTTAAATAATCAAAGTACAGTACATGTACTGGTTTACGTAAAATTGATTGTCACCTGAACAGAATTATATAATGAGATGATTTAGGGCAGAAAATAAAGCATCTTGACGAGGCTAAATGCTGTATTTAGCAGATTTTTTTGGGTCTAAAACAACTGCTAAAAGAGAACTTCTTCCTGAAAAATACATATTTTTCAAAAATAAGTAAAAGCAACTGATATTTAAGTAGGTATAATATTTAAAGATGTCAGGAAAGTGACTAAAACATCATTCAGTTGAAACTACGAAATTTTTGACCACGTTCCAGCCATGAATTCTCCGCTCTACCAGGGTCTCTGGAATGTTCGTTCTTTTCGTGAAGGTAATCTGTGTAGTAAAACTTCCTAAAAATACAATTAACCATGAAACAGGCATTAAATTATAGTTTTAGAGAAACTAATACAATTAATATTGCTGATGTGGATGGTCAAGGGGGTGAAAAAAATAATCATACTTGGAAATCGGAAGTCTGGTTGTCAAACAAATATCGCACAATTCATGAGTTCTAATTTAATTTGATCAACCTCCAGGTTTGTAGGCTGGAGTATTTTACTACAGTCTAGTCTAGAGACAAATAGTGATTATTATACAGTAATTTTCTAGTTTCATTAAAAAACACTTTAACAAAATTTCCATACAAAAAGATTGAAGTAGTTGATCAATTAGTAGAAGTACTGATGATAATGAAAGATATTTTTTGATTCTAATCTCGATTCCAGTTTTTTTCCCTCTATTCCAAATTTGTTTCAGATTCCTGAAAACTCAATGATTTCAGAATAACAGTCAATAACATTGTCAAATGTGACAAATGAATAATCTTATAGTCTCCGATTGATTACGAATTGGTAGAAGGCTAAGGAACAATCTGGTGAAAATTCCTGTCTAGCATTGCTGTAGCAATCAACAATCAATGTGTAATATTCATTCAAGGAAATGAGTCTTTTAAAATGTGTTTGGCTCCTTTGTTGTGACTGATAGTCAACACATCACACAATCTACAGTACGATAAGAAAGATATGATTTACTGAAAAATCGATCATAGAATTTTTTTCATATAAGTTATTTTTCTAGAAAGAGAGTTTTTTTTACTAAGGAAGTGTACTTTTCATTCCTCAGTATATTTAAATTGTCTTTTCTGTTCTACATCGACTGGTCTTTTACGATCACCTGTTGTGATAAGGCTTTGCATCTATAGGTTTTTAACCATTGTTTTCATTTATATCCTATCAATCCAATCAATGAAGCCATGTTCACGTTCCTCAAGCCCCCTCCCCCACAAATAAATCCTGGGTGCGCCCCTGAACAAAATTACTGGTAAAAGATGGCCCTGAAGCTGTGATTTTTAAAACTAAGTACAAGTACTGTGTATAACTGAAACTGTGGAAACACAGTTAATGTTTTCTCTTTATACACAATGTCAAGTTATGATGGTACACGTTAGTGTAGTAGATTTTGTACTTCCATCCTCATTGTTATGTTTGCGTTCTATCCAGTGGTTGTTCATTCTTCCGCCATGGACTTGTGACATTGAACAATCTACTACCAATGTTAATAGATAATACTGATCAAACAGCAAGGGACTGGTCTCAAATTAATATAATTTATGTGGAAGATTCTTATTTATCTCATCATGGCAGCAGTCTGCTTACGAGTACCCTCGTTTGATAACAAATGCAGCAGCATAACATCGCAAAGTGTTCCGCTAAAACATGACTGCCATTCGTAACTTGTGGACCTCCGAAGACGACTCTATTCCCACAAGCGTATCATGTCATGCACATCGACACCCACTCTCACAATCAAGGCACGTTGTGCATTGCTAAATCATTTCTATAAATATACTGCAGCACTAATTACTGATTAAAAATAGTTCAAATGCATAAATGTCTTTGAAAATCATAAACTCTTTTCCGCGTCTAGAAACTCATTCTCTGTGGGTTTTTTTTTTTTTTGTGGGGTCATGACCCCCTCTTGTATTCGTGCCTGGCCATAACAGTGAACTGGAAACCCCCAGGGGCCAATTTTTGTCCCCAATAATTGAATTTATTCATTTTAATCACTAGGTTTAGTCTAAACCTAATCAGCCAGATTTAGTGATGGCCAAACATTTATATTTGTAGTTAAACAGGAATTGGGGAAATTTCTAAAGATAGACTCTTTAGATTCAGAAAAATTCACAAGTATTTACCTCAAGAATCATCTGCATGATTTTTAAAACCCAGCTGATGTTGCAAAGAAATGCAGGACAATTATAGATAAAGCTGATTCTTTTGGGCAGACTTATAAATTATAACAACTGACTTATGCAAACAAGATTTTGAAATTCAAGTATCAATTTAAATATTAATCACAAATGAAAGATTAACTAGCCATAAAATGAACTAAATTAATTAACTGATGGATATTCTTTTAAGGCATGCACACAAGATGGGTCAACTTCAATGGGATTATTTTGATTCACTAGCAGATCTTTCTAAAATGCCAAGGTTGCCTCCAATGTACCAAGAATTGTGCAAGATGAACTCGAATCGAATGACATATTTCTTTGGTGAATTCAGAAAAGATTGCTATGCTGAATTATTCAAGCAAAAACTGACACTTCCTGAAAATAATGTTAACTATGACTTGGAGAAAAAAGCTTCAGGTGGAAATTGAGTTGAGTATTGTTGTTCCTCATATTTAACTACTTGGATTTAACAAAACTAATGAATGATGAAACAAAATACTGCTTAGTAACATCATTTACGATTTTTCAGTTACAATAATTATTTATAATAAAAACTCATGTTAGTGTTACATTGTGATATGTATATTTAATTTGAATACTAAAATAAATATAATATTTCATTTTTTTTACTATATTTACATATTCCACTGAATTATAATTTTCACAATTTATTCTATTATGCCAGATCTATTATTGTTACAATGTCCCCTCTCTTTAAAATCAGCCTAAATTTCAGTACAGATTCTGACAAATTAGAACAAATTCATATTACTACTTACATTCGCAAAAATAAAAAATTCTTAATACAATTTTAATAATCACAAGACCTTTCTCTTCTCCTCTTAAATATGACATCGGCTGTCACTAACAATTCTCAGCAATACTTATAATGCCCATTCCTTTTTTGTTAGTACAAATAGTCTTTTACAAACAATAACATTTGCACTCACACCCACTTCCTCATAATATATGGCACAGGAAGTCTGTAAAGCAGTTAAATTTACTTTACATATTTATATATTTAAACTTTAATTTACTTTCTTTCTTTGATCATTTGTTTTTACCATTTTAAAACAATATATTATTAATGAACTCTGACAATAGAATTGTACTGTATTTATTTCAGATTGCTAACCTTTAATTGTTTTATTTTATGTCACCTACTGTTTTATTTTATTATTAATCTACTTTTGTTTTAGTATTGCATTTTTGGTTATAATATTGAATATTTTTTTCAATGTTCATAGAATCATGGAGGATGATAACAATTCTGTAAGAAACTGTTATGGACAAAATAAACCCTTTGGTTGAGACATTTTTTACTTCTTCTATTTTGAAGATCAACCAACAAGTCACCAACTACAAAATTGCTTTATGTTCTTCAGAAGAACTCAAGAAATCTTGTACCAGAATGTTTTTAATAATTTGAAAAGAACTGTCACATTATATTTTGGACTTTGGCTTCACGATCCCCACTATCTTTTTCCATATCCATTAAATATTAACTCAATAAAGCAACGCTTTTACAGAGTTTGAAGTTTTTCTCAAATATACATGATGCTGTTGCAACATTGTGGTAGATTTCGGGTTTACAGTTGTAGCTTCAACCAAAAATATTGATTTAAATAATAAACAATTATCTTGAACTTTATTATCTTCAACCTTGAAAACAAGGAGAAGAAAATTAACAGTCTTAGATCTTGTCTTAATATCATAAGAACATATTTTAAAGCATAAAGCCTTCATCTTCAGCTGATTTAGCACGATTTAATAAAAAGTAAAATTCTTAGCAGAAGTTTATGGGTAGAAACAATAATTTGTCATAAAATCTACATTTTATATATTGTATAAATTTAAAATAAAATAAAAAGATTAGCCCCAAAGATGTGAAACAAATAGTATCCTTTCTTTGCAAATAACATGTAACATACAATGTAAACACTTTATTTGACCATTAAAAATTATAATGTTCCAAAAGAGGTGACTCTCAATTAAATCTTTAACATACAGTACAGAAAATGATGAGATGTTTCATAACAATAGAACATTGACTTGTACATGTAGTGAAAAATGTATGCAGCCCTATCTTATTTCTGACACAGTCAATGTAGCAACTAATTGATCACAATAAATATCATGTTTGTTTGTTCAGTCTTGATAAACATGAACCACATCATGTAACATAATTACTACAGATGAATGGTGATTAGAAAAAAAAAGTCACTTAACATCAGCAATAAATCTACATGGGATCAGGTGGCACTGAATGGATGTAGAGATGTAGAGAAACATCTACTTCATATATTCTTTTAACAGAAATAACATTCATAGTTATATGTAGTTATAGTCAGAGTTACAACAGAATTGTGAGTTGTTTGTTTGTTTCCGCAACACCAAATGCTGCACATCATAATTTTCAGTCAGGATTGTGTTGTAGCTTGCACGCCTGAGCTTACAGCTATACAGCAATCTAGAATTTAGAGCAATAAAGCAATTTTACTTCAGCATCTACCCCTCATCAGAAACTGCATAACTAAAATTATTAAGATAGCTTGTAATCTGTGTACACCTCTCCACTGTTCTTCGATTTCTCAACAGTTCAAATTCATCACCATTACACGAGTGTAAATGTACATATTTCTGAAAATATCATCTCTCACCAAAATGATGCCCCATTCTTCATGACTATAAATAAACATATCCACAATACAACAATAGTACACTTCAATATTGAGCTTCCTTGAGTCTAGGAAAAACCATCAGCACCACAATATCTATACAGTTCTCAGGTAATTTCTTACATCTTCTGAGACTTGTTTAGGATAAAATATATAATTTCTAATTTCTCAGTTGTGCCATTTAACTTTGAAAAACACACTTGGGAAAATAAGTCATTTTGAAATAAATGAAAAAAGGTCTATCTCCAAATAATGACTTTACACTTCAGTAAGCATTCACAATTTCTATGCAAGGTTTTATCTGTCACAGAAGGAAAAGAACAAAATCAAAGAGGTTTTGCTGAAGCGAATACATTTTACAACAATTTATTACTTAACTTAATTTCAATTCAAATTAATTAATTAATCCATTCATTTAAAAAATCAACACATTCCAAAACCTGAGATTGCAACTTGGTAAGTCTAAAACTTATCACCTCATTTTCAGTATACATATTTACATATTTACATATTTCAGAGGAAACAAAATCCTTAACTTCCACATACTTCTTAAGTACATTGATACACATCTGACATTTCAACAAATAATATTATTGGTATTATTTAAAAGAAACCATTTAGAACCCCCCCTCCCCCCCCCAAAAAAACACCAAAAAAGGCTGACTATATTGTAACATAATTATTAATATGTTACAATATTATATGTGAGCAAAATGTTTTATAAGACAGCCTGTTTTTAGTAAGTTAAACCTTGTTAATGGACTGTATTATGTATTCTCAGGATATTTTTCAAGGAATCTCATGATCTCTTTATTTGCAATACCTATTCCACAATAGTCGGAATTACATCAATTCTATGCAGAGGTATCTATTCTTGGCATTTTTACATCCAATGATAAATTTTCTCTAAAGAAAGTTCATGGATTAAGTACTTTACATTTATTTACATTAGTACATAAGTAATATGGCAGCAATTTTGTAATAAAATTTTACAAAATCATCAATTTAATTTAACCGTATCAATTTTAATGGTTGAAAATTAGAATTAACTACATAAAAATGTTTAGACATAGAAACTGTAATATTGTACAAATAAAATCAAGTTAAGTTAAAATTAAAAAAAGTTTATCACGTAATTTAAATGAGGTCACTTCATTTTCCATTTTCTTCCAAGGTATTATTCACTGCTCCTTGACCACTTTAAAACCCCGTTGAATACAAGGCTTGTCAGTGAGGCTGCTTGCTAGAGTTAGCAAAGGAGCTGTTGAGTGACTGCTGTATGAGACTGCAGAGGCCGGTGAAGGGCTATTGCCTTCAAGAGCTTTTATGCTGCTCAGTGCGTCTGAGCTGGAAGACGTACCAGGAGCAGAGGCTGGCTCTGAAGGCCCTGCTATAACTTGACTTTCCTCAGGAGTTATGACTGGCAGATCTGCAGTAGGTGAAGGAGATGGCAAGCTTACTTCAGAACTCAAGCTTCCTGCTTTAGAGGATGAGTAAACACGAAATTCACGAGAAAAAGCGGAGATAACTGGGGTTTTTGTTGGAGGTCGTCGCACTGAAGGTGCAGCTCCAGGACTAGCAGGAATCGAAGGCAATGGTGATGTGCCAAGAGGCACTTCTTCAATGGGAGGAGACTTCAGGCTCATAGACAGAGCACTTTGTGGTTTTGTGAATTCAACTTCAATTTGAGTGATGTCACTTTCTGTAGAAGGAGTTAGGGAAGTAGAAAGCTTTGATTCTTTGCCAGCACTAGTGCTAAGGACACTAGATGGCAAGGGGCGAGACACTGGGCTTCCAAACACCTGAAAAACACATTGGAATAAGAATAAGAAGGTTTGTGTTCATGGTCAGAGATCAGAACAGAATCACAATGGACCTCATATTTTATCAGCTCAGAGCTTATTAAATATCCTTTACTTAAAAAAAGATAGTATGTTTGAGATTTTACAGAATATCAAGAAGAATGTACACAATGAAATCAAAATTAAAATTATAATTGAATCAATGTATTAAAAAAATACTAGATTTTAGCGGAACTTTAAAAAGTTGCAACATTCATGTGTCCTGAACAAGTTCTGATCCCCTGCACTTTCAAGCTAAGAACTTAAACTTATGCATGAAAACGCTATCATGCAATACACAAAATTACCAAGAACTTCATGTATATTTGAATTTGTCAATAAAAACCTGGACTCTAATTATTACAACCTGTTACAGAGAAAGTATTGCTTTTATATTTTCCTGCCTCCCTTAGCTGTGTGAAGAGTCCCTACATTTCGCATTGGAAAGTACCTTCAATACAGGGGATAATTCTGATATTTAGTCAACATCCTACTGTATCATAATGATGGCAATATTAGTTATGATATCTCCCCCTCCCTTCCAGAGTGGTAAAAATAAAAGTCCTTGCTGTGTGTCAATCCTCAATTTTTCATTTCCAATCTATTTCTATTGTAAACTCGTGTTTACTGTAAATCAGGCACCATGGACCTCTATCATTGCTGGCCTCATAGTGCTGTCATCCAAGTGTTGGACCTACCTAACTCATTGACGATCATTGTACTCGCATAAAAGAAAGCATTCCTGAGACTCAAAATGGAGTAACTAAACTTTTCGAAAGAGTCAACGTCACAAATGTTATTCACTTTTCAATAACTCATCCCTATCAATTCATTGAGTCTCAGAACATTGGGTTATCCTTTATTGATGCTATCCATTTACATAATGCTGGCTACAGAACTGTCAAAGTTAGTTCCCAGTTGCTGTTCATTTACACAAGATACAACATAGGTGAAGTTTGCCAGGGTCAGCTTTAAGAAGATTCTGGGAGAAGGACCAAATTTACAAGGTTCATTCACAATGCAGCTCTTTGTTCAACAAACCTTTTCCCACAATTAACACAACTCATTCTCATAACCCTCTAATACCATTTTAATGCTGTATGCTACCCATTCACACAGAGTACCTATATATGTATTGCCAGCATTGAATGGATGGATAGCACCCAACAATTAGACTTGAATTATCTAGAATGAAAATATGTGTAAGAACTTTCCCATAAATTAGCAAGAGTAAATACTTTATAAAAGGACTTGAAATAACAGAGTGAGACAGCACAGTAACAATGTAGAAGTAAAAATGTAAAACCTTGGAATTTAACAATACTGACAAAATGAACTTTTGATAGAACCAATTTTACTGCAACAGCAAGATAACATACGTGTCACTACTATTCTTCACATCAAATCAGTAATCAAGTAGACAGAAATGATTTGTAAGGTTAGATTTTAAAGATTATTTCAAAATCCCTATTAACAAGGGCATCATCCAATAAAAGCCAGGAAACACTAATCCTCCTTCCAGACCACAAACATATTCAGGTCATAAAGCTCTCAAATAACCTTCTCCATGTAAATGAACGAAAAATGCTCATATCAGAAATAACTCAACTTCAACACAGTAAATCTTTTATCCCCAATGGATTTCCAATTCCAAAAGAATAAAACTAAATTGAAAATTATTTTGACTCTTACTTGAAAAATACTCTTGCGTGCAGGTGAAGTCGCTGTCATGGATGAAGTAATGGTGCGATCTTCCTCATCTGCCGCATCAGGTTCGAGACCTCCAGGAAGGCCTAAGCCTTCTGCTGATCCCACACCATCGCCAGGTGTCTCCAATGCAGTATTCATCACTGAAGTTGTAGCAACTTCATCAGCTTGCGGTACAGCATCAGAGAAGAAATCCTCTCCTTCGACTCCTCCATGTCCAAAGGCTCCAAGATTTTCATTGCTTTCCATCACCCACCTGTAGATCATACTTAGAATCAAAACACTTAAAGACCAAATGACAGGTTACAAGGACTTGCAACAAAGTTGAATATAACTGCCTATTTTGAAGGGAAAGTCAAGAGACAGATTCGTAGTCTTCATAAATCATTCTTCTTGAGATAATAGTCTCCATTCCTTATAAATTTTTAGTGTAATGCTCAAAATTTCATCCTAAATTCATGTAAAATAACCTTGTGCTAATGGACACATGATAACCGCTATAATACTATTCTTATTTTCAATTTATTTCACAATAAAAAAGTGAATCAAATTTCACCACATTTAACCAAGGTTACAAAGAATGTGTAAACCAAGGTTACAAAGTTACTACCAATGTGTTATCATTTAAGTGATGTCTCATTGTCCTCCAAGATAAATTTATAACTGAACACTATAATATTTCCTTTGGATATTAAGGAACATTAATAACTCTCTAGGATACAAATTCAAATATCATAAAATTCTTATATTTTCCAGTTTATTATAATGTGAGAAGTTCATTCATTATCCATTCAAGATAAATGGATATCAATGCTAAAAATAAGGTAATAAATCCACAAAAATTCAAGAATCAGGTTTGAAATACACTTAAGACACTAATGAACACTTAAACTCTTTGGACCTTAAAGGAATGAAAGTTATTTGGAATATTTACAAAAAACATATAGCATTGTTTCTCCAAAGGTGCTATAAGGGCAAGTTTTGAGTTATTAATACCACAATGTATCTTAATCTCAAACCTATCTGGAAAAGCAAAGACAGAATTGTAAAGCGAGTTTTGCACAGTTTCTGAAAGGCATATTTTCTGAAAATCAACACAACAACATGCAAAGGAACAAAAGCCTCCCATAAATTGTTTCTTACCTTCCCACAAATTTTGTGCCAAGGCAGCTCCCTACACGACCGCGGCGTTCAACCATTGCCATACTTTCCACAGTTTTGTTAAGGCCACGGAGACTAGTGGAAGAAGCAGTCTTTGGAACAGATGGCAATGGTACTGACACAGCAAAATCTAAGCTGTAGTCCTTTTCAGGAGTAGGCTTAGGATCTTCTTCCTCTGTACTGCGGCACTTTTGTCGGACGGGTTCCTTGGGTTCCTTCATAATGACACATAATCAAATAAAAATAGGGAAACCATTTCAAATATATATAAATTGAAGATTGGCCAATAACCAGTACCCTCTTAAATCTCAATTATTAAAGAAGCTAAGGCAAAGGAAAAATGGACCACATGATGACCTTCAGCATGAAATGGATAATGAAAATTGGAACATGGAATGTATGTATGCTAAGGAGGGCTGGGAAATTAAGAGAAGTGATTAAGAACATGGAAAATTACAGTTTAGACATCCTTGGGATGTCTGAAATAAAATGGAAAGCCTTTGGTGAGTTAAATACAACAGATGGAGTAACCTTCTTGTACTCGGGCACAAATGATGAAGAAACAGAGTTGAAATTGTTGGCAGTTTTAATTGATTTGCCTCAAGGGAATTGTGTGAGCCTGATCAAGAAATAAAGAATTTACGTGAGCGGCAACAGAACAAAAGTTTCTATCCTATTATTTTTCCAAAAATAAAGTAGAATTCATCCCTTTCACCCTTACAATCAGACCCTGACAAAATTTCAGGAAAATCTTTCAGTATCATACCTTGTGAGACTCAGATCCAAAATCAAATTCTGAGCTTGCTGATACAGATACTGGTGTGACTTCTCCACTGTCTCCAGCGGTGGCAGCACTAAGTTTGTTTTGAATATTCAATGGACTTCCACATATCGGTACAGAAGCTACAACTCCTGAGGGCCCAGCATCTTCTTCCAAAAGAATGCCTACACTACTCAGGTCTTGGTCAAGAACCGGAGGGAACATGTGAGCTAGAGATGCAGCAATGTCTGTGTACCTAAAAAATATTGAAAAATATTGAGTTTTACAAATTTAAGTATCAATGAATAAACTGTCATTTCATCCACCCATCTGCAAGAAGTAACAAAGAGATCACACTATTCAAAAGTATTTACATTAAGGAGGCCAAATAAATATTAAGTGAAGTCATTAAGTTACAAAAGTGAAAGAGATGAGGCAAAATTTTTAAGCTTCACATTGCAAAGTGCTGAGAAAAATAACACACTTTTCAGTGTTGTACGTGATATTATATGGTGTCTGGTAGCATGAGTGCTGCTTCAAAAAGAAATTAGAGAACTGAAACAAATTTACAGTCTCACACATGCATGGCTAAATAAATCAGTAAGTATATTTGTATTCGAACATTATCAAACAAGAGAATTAAAGTTGAAGGATAAAGCGGATGGTGGAGTAATGTACGTAAACAATAAATGTATAGAAACCACAGATACAATCCAGATGGGTACGTTAAACATTTTTCACATAAAATAAAAAATTGATGACTAAGCATGTTGATATATCTGCAGTTTACAGATGTCATGACCTACCCAAATCTGAGTTTATCTATAATCTTAAAAACTTTAAAAAAGAAAATAAGAATTTAAAGAATCACATAATCGTAGGTGACTTTTAACACTGATCTCTTAGCACTGAATACATTACAACAGGAATTTTTTAGCAATTTTCTTGAATTTGGTTTTGTTCCTGGATTTTTGGGAATTACAAACCCATCGGCTGAACAAGTTTGTAAGGGATCTTGCATGGATAACACGTTTGTGAAAACAGATTAACTGAAGTTTCAAACTTTTAAAGTTACTGTTACCTATTCTGATCATTACCCACTTTTCATGACAATTGATACTAAATTAAAAAATGAACTAGAAACTACAGGGTATAAAATAATGAATTATGAAATGTTAAAACAATATGTAAAAGATACTAATTGGAACAGGTTGTTAATGCTTGACTCCAATGTGGCTTTACAATTATTTATGAATGAAATGAAAAATTGCATTGGTAAAGCTAGATGTTTATGTATGTCACAAAAATAAAGCTAGGTAAAAAAGGATAACTAAAGCTACAATGGTATCACATGACACCAAAGAATTTAAATATAAGATTTGGAAAATGGATCCACCTAATCTACACCTAGAAGAAAAGTATTATAAATAAAACAAAATATTAAGCAACATTATTAAAGGGGTGAAAAATATTTATATAAGAAAAGAAGTTGAAGAAAATAGTCAAAACAGTAGAAAGCTTTGGCAAATAATAAATGATAAGTTAGGTATGACAGTTGCTAAGAAAAATTATATAGAATATTTATTAGATGACAATAATAGGAAACTAGTTAATTCTGAAGAAATAGCTAACTATCTTAATAAATATTTCAGTGAAGTAGGTGACAAGCTAACCAATAAAGTAAATCAAATGCACAACCATGAATTCAGTTTCCCCATTAAAAACTTCAAAACCATATTCATCCACCCAACTGATCCAGAGGAAATTAAATCCATAATACATAATATGAAGATCAAGGATGGTGGCTTTTAACTCCCTATTATACCATTACATGGAACTAAGTTCGGAGTTCACAAGGTCTACAAGTATTACAAGGAACACGAGTAAGGGTGCACTAGACCTAAATAACTTTTTATTCTTTTCTACAAACATTACCTCACGTATAAATTTGTATAGTCCACAACCCTCTTTTGTGACATCCCATCGTATTTGCCAACACATGAGCAGCTTGTCTGTTATTTGTTTTCTCCAATATTTTGATTCCCTATTTATTTTTAATCCATCTAGTACTATAGTCTCACCTTTTCACACCTTGTATCTTAGCACTAGTTTGTGTAGTTCTAAGTATTGGCATGTGTCCCAACAGTACCTGGAGAGCCTTTGTTGAGATGCACCTATAACCACCACTCCATTGTCTCATACATAGTTGTTGTATGCTTCTTAGCCTGCGTTGGGCATGACTTAGATAGATTCTATCCCACCATACACTAGCACAATATCCTCCCTTATACTAGTATCGCAATTCTCTTTTCCCAATTGTATACTTGTCTATTCCCACTCATCTTATATATAAAGGAGAGTGTTTGTATGTATGAATGTATGTAATTTGTTTACTTTTTTGCTGTCATAGAAACACAACAAAAGAATTTTCTTACTTAACCGACACTTGGTAATTTAGAATTATAAACAAAAACAATTGAACATCATTGCTTAACAATGCCTCCAAAAAAACGTAAAGCTATTGAAAGTAATGAAGAAAGATATAAAAGATTAGCAACGATACGTGAAAGAGTTGCAAGATCTAGAAATTCAGAAACAGCAGGACACCGTGAAGCCAGACTCCAAGAAATGAGAAACAGGGCTGCAAAAACCAGAGCCTCTGAAACACAACAACAACGTGAGGCCAGGCTTAATGATCTACGAAACCGAGCTGCAACATCCAGAGCCTCTGAACCACAACAACAACGAGAGGTCAGGCTGCAACAAATCAGAGATAGAACGAGACGTTCACGAACTGATGAATACTCCGATTTACAGTGTGAAGCATTATTCTATGACCCTCACATAGATTACGCACATCACGCCAGTATCAACATAGGAAAAATGGATTTAATTTGCCGCAATTGCCAAGCCAAAAAGTTTAAATCAGAACCTCCCGGTCTTTGCTGCAATAATGGTAAATTAAAACTTAACCAACTGGACCCATTACCACAAGAACTCTTAAAATATACAACTGGTGATACACCACAGTCAAGACATTTTCTGAGTAATATCCGAAAATACAACTCATGTTTTCAAATGACCTCATTTGGAGCCACATCTGTTATTAATCAGCCTGGATTTCAATCCACTTTCACAGTACAAGGGCAGATATACCATAAAGCAGGATCGTTGTTGCCGTTGCCTAATCAGCAACCAAAATTTTTACAATTATATTTTATTGGAAACGACCAAGTTGAGACCGACCAAAGATGCGCCAACAATTCAGGAACAAGACGTGAGATTGTATCTGATTTACAACAAATGTTCCATGCACACAATATTTACATAAAAACGTTTGAAACTTCAATTGATCATATGCCCACAGATGCATATAAAATTATTATAAAAGCAGATCGAAAACCAGCAGGAGAGCATGAACGGCGCTTCAACGCTCCTGTAGTGGATGAAGTTGCAGTTGTGATATCGGGTAATGAATTTGAAAAGCGAGATATCGTGCTTCAATTACGTAGTGGATCATTGCAGCGAATTTGCGAAACGCACAGGTCGTATGATGCTCTACAATATCCTATTTTATTTCCTTATGGTGAAGATGGGTATCATTTCAATCTGAGGCAAGTTAATCCAACAACAGGTATTCCAACAAGTGCAAAGGTATCTGCTATGGATTATTATGCTTACCGTCTAATGATACGAGGTACTAAACACAACCACGTGATAAATTGCAGACAATTATTCCATCAATTTATCGTGGATATGTATGTAAAGATTGAAAGTGAACGTCTTCAGTTTATTCGTTCGAATCAAAAAAAATTAAGAGTGGACCAATATATTCACCTAAGAGATGCGGTAGCAAATGACGGAAATATTGAGAATCTGGGCACTTTGGTTATTTTGCCAGCGACGTTTACGGGCAGTCCTAGACACATGCATGAGTACACACAAGATGCAATGACCTATGTAAGGACATACGGGAGACCAGATTTGTTTATTACGTTTACCTGCAACCCGATTTGGTCAGAGATTAAAGAAATGCTAATCAACGGTCAGTCATCCAGTGATCGCCACGATTTAATTGCGAGAGTTTTTAAACAAAAGCAACAAAAATTCATTAATATTATAACAAAAGGTCACATCTTTGGAGAGGTGAGATGCTGGATGTACACCATTGAATGGCAGAAACGAGGTTTACCACATTCACATAATTTATTTTGGTTGAAAAGGAAGATTCAACCAACAGAAATCGACGCTATTATATCTGCTGAACTTCCTAACCAAGAAGAAGATCCTGATTTATACGCTGTGGTAACTAAAAATATGATCCATGGACCATGTGGAAATATAAATCGGAACTCGCCATGTATGAAAGATGGGAAATGCACCAAAAACTATCCTCGAAAATTAATTAAAGATACACAAACAGGAAACGACGGCTATCCTTTATATAGACGGCGAGCTCCAGAAAATGGAGGTTTTACGGCAATACTGAAGACGCGAAGCAACGTGGAAATAGACGTGGATAACAGTTGGATTGTACCATATTCTCCATTATTATCAAAAATGTTTAACGCACATATTAACGTAGAATACTGCAATAGTGTCAAATCTATTAAGTATATCTGCAAATATGTTAATAAAGGTTCTGATATGGCAGTTTTTGGTGTAGGCAATGAAGACACCAACAATGAAGTAAAGCGTTATCAGTTGGGAAGATACGTCAGTAGCAACGAAGCTGTTTGGCGAATCTTCGGATTTTCAATTCATGAACGGTATCCTACTGTGGTTCACCTTAGCATTCATTTAGAAAACGGTCAACGAGTATACTTCTCAACTGATAGTGCCGCAAGAGTGATTGATCAGCCGCCAAACACAACTTTAACAGCATTTTTCCAACTATGCCAGCAGGATACTTTTGCAAGAACACTATTGTATTCAGAATTGCCGAGATATTATACGTGGAATACATCAAGGAAAGTCTTTTGTAGAAGAAAAATGGGCAACTTTGATCCTGAGCATAATATTTATTCATGTGACGCATTGGGCCGAGTCTACACAGTCCATCCTAACAACGCCGAATGTTATTTTTTAAGAATGCTTCTACATACCATTAGAGGACCTCGCTCATTTGCAGAATTAAGAACGGTAAACGGAGAAATATGTGAGACATTCAGAGAAGCTTGCCAGAATTTAGGGTTGCTAGAAGGAGATCAACACTGGGATGACTCATTGCGAGAGGCCAGTTTGATTTCTCTTCCAGGACAAATCCGAATTTTGTTTGCCATCATAATAACCTCCTGTAATCCATCTAACCCAAAAACATTATGGGAAAAATATAAAGAATCAATGAGTGAGGATATACTGGCTAAAGTTCGAAGTGAAAATCCTACATTGGATATTACGTTTAACTCCGACATTTTTAATAAAACTTTGATTATTTTGGAGGAAAAGTGTATCACCATGGTTAACAAGACTTTAGTGGAACTCGGTCTTTTTGCACCTGTACAACATCAAGAGGGTGTATTTTATCCAGATTATATACGTGAAACTAGCTACAATGTCTTAGACTTAGAAGCATACATCGCGGATAAAAAGCCACTTCTTAATGAAGATCAGAAATTCGCGTACGAAACAATAATGGATCAAGTAGATAAACAAGAAGGAGGAATCATTTTTCTTGATGCTGCTGGTGGCACGGGAAAAACATTTTTAATTAATTTAGTTCTCGCTGAAATCAGGGTTCATGGAGAAATTGCTCTAGCCGTTGCATCTTCAGGTATTGCAGCGACATTAATGGAAGGAGGAAGAACAGCCCACTCTGCCCTTAAGTTGCCACTTAATATTTCCCGACAAGAAAATCCCACATGTCATATAAATAAAACAAGCGGCCAGGCACAAGTTCTTATAGAATGTAAATTGATAGTATGGGATGAGTGTACGATGGCTCATAAAAAATCTCTTGAGGCCCTCAACGCAACACTTAAAGATCTTAGAGGAAACTGCAGTTTAATGGGAGGAGCTCTGGTACTCCTGTGTGGAGACTTCCGTCAAACTCTGCCTGTCATTCCAAAATCGACTCCAGCCGATGAAATTTATGCCTGTTTAAAACATTCTGTTCTATGGAATCATGTCCAAGAAATTAGCCTTAAACAAAACATGCGAATCCTCTTAAGAGATGGGAATGCTCAAAATTTTGCAAATAAACTTTTGGAGATTGGAGAAGATAGATTAGTTATTGAAGCATCTGGTATGATAAAATTGTCATCAGATTTATGTGTATCGGTGAAAACTGTCCGCGATATGATACAAGCAGTCTATCCTAACGTTAATCAAAATTATAAAAATTTAGAATGGTTGCGAGAAAGAGCCATTCTTGCTCCTAAGAACGATGATGTTAATGTAATTAACAAGGAGATACTAGCCATGCTGCCAGGAGACGTGATTGAATATAAATCGGTTGATACCGTAGTGGATGCTGACGAAGCCGTCAATTATCCAACGGAATTCCTAAATTCACTTGATCCAGCTGGATTGCCACAACATCGCCTTATACTTAAAGTAGGATCTCCAATCATTTTATTGCGAAATTTAGATCCACCAAAACTCTGCAATGGGACACGATTGTGTGTGACAAAATTAATGAAAAATATAATCCAGGCAGTCATTTTAACTGGAAAAGGAAAAGGTGAAATAATTTTTATTCCACGGATACCTCTAATCCCAACTGATCTTCCCTTCAACTTTAAAAGATTACAGTTTCCAGTCCGGCTAGCTTTTTCAATTACCATTAATAAATCACAGGGACAGTCTTTAAAGTTTTGTGGTGTTGATCTAAGATCGCCATGTTTTAGACACGGGCAACTTTATGTTGCTTGCTCCAGAGTAGGTTCGCCTAAAAATTTATATATTCTTTCTCCTGGATATGAAACAAAAAATGTAGTTTATAAACAGGTGTTAAATAAAGAAGATTCTTAAATTTGTATGAAGTAGTGTATTATTGTGCTTTATAATTTGTTGTTTTTATTTATGTAGTATATTTATATTATTGTTTCTCCCTAACCCGTGCAAAGCCGGGTATTCAGCTAGTAGGAGAATATAATACACTTTCTTCACTTTGTTTAATATGAACTTTATATGATCCGTAAATGTCAAACTTTCATCAAATATTATACGTAGGTATTTCATTTGTTTCCCTAATGTTAGCCACCAGCCCCCAACCATCACAATTGTGTTACTAATCCAGTTGTACCTCATTCCAATAACTATTCCTTTCATCTATGTCAGTGAAAGTGTCAATTTCTTATGTGAAGTTTTCTCCATGAATTTTCTCAGGAGAGTCTACCCTTTCTACTCTATATCCCTCCTACTACTCCCACACACAAATAACATAACATCAGCGAACACTACAATTTCTTCTCCTTCTCATGTCCATCCCATCATTATTTCATTCAGCAATACATTCCAGTACACTGGACCAGTTAAACTTCCTTGGGGGCACCCATTTGATTTTGGGAGGGACCCACAAAGAGAAATACCAGGGTGTGCAAGTACCTACACAGAAAACTTTCTGAAAATTAACTTCTTGTAACTGCAATTTAAGACATTCATATACATTAAATAATGCATGAACTTAAATTGCAGTTTTTATAAATAATACTAAAAAAATTAAGTTTTTGAAATAATTCATGTATTTACCCAAGTTTTCAGTTTGGACACTCTTACTAACAAAACTACTCACTACTTCTGATTTATTCAAAATAAATTCAATTGTAATTCATGTGAAAGTGTGAAAATTTCATCATTCCTTCTAAAATAACGATACGGATGAAATTATTCTAATTAAGTAGTACTAAAAGCAAGAACGAAAGTGGTAATACTGATATATCATGTTGGGTATATTCAGGTTTATGTATTATCACCAAATATACGGACAGAGAAAGGTAACACAGTGGAAACGCCCAAAAAGTTTGGTCTTGAATGGAAAACTCTTTGAGTCAGGGGCTGATATGTTGTAATCAATAATTTTTCTGATCGTTCATGAATCATACCATATTATTACACATTTTATAAGAACTCATGTAAAACATTTCCATCATTAATTTATTGCACTAATAAAGTTCCAATTATAAATTATTAATTTTTTGAATTAAAATTAATTAAAATTTTTGAATTAAAATTAATTTTTTAAAATAATTTGTGAAATTGCAAACAAAATACTTATTGCTTTCAGTAAATTTCGGGAAGATTATTTACCATTAATCCTTCATACAGAAAAAGAATTTTACATTATACAATAAAGGATAATATTATAACTGTACACAAAAGATAAAGGCACAAGATAATTTCTACCAACCCATCACTGGAGACGAGTGATGCAGACAGAGAGGACAAGTCATCACCAGTTCTTATGTCTCCAGAGCCTGTCCCAGTCACAACTCCAGCACCAATGGAGCCTGCACCAAAGAGATCAGGCACAAAGCTGCCACTGCCACTCGCCCCTGGAGAGGAAGGTCCACTTGAAGATACGAAAGAAGGAGGTCCACTCCATCCAACACCTACAAGGGGATGAATCCAGCACATATCAGGTAAAATGATTTCACAATATCACATTCAACTTCCTCCAAATTTTTAAACTTGCAACATAATTCTTGCTGCAACCATGTCAAGATAAATCCTTAAGCCTAATTATCAAGCAAAGATAAATCCTTAAATCTAATTGGTATTAAGCTAGTTTCTAGAAATACATACCACTATAATGTTTTATTTACAACAAGGAATAATAATAATAACTAAAAACCCAAAAAAAATTTTAGTCGTCTTTTGCTCAACAAGTTTGTTTCTTGAGAACAATGAAAGAAATTTTATAGAAATGTTGGTAAAAATATTGGCTTACGATAACCCATAAGGAGAAATGCTAAACACTAAAATAATGTGGGTTGCCTAAGCCTCCACAATGGTCTAGATTTAGTTATGTACTTATTGATCACCAGCCACTCCAGCCATTTTCAAGATCTCCATTGGTCATAGTTAATACACATTGGCATAGTTACACTTTCAAAAAATTAAATATGTTTGATTGATTTGCTGAAAAGCCACAAAAAGGTGCAATGAAACATTGTTGGAGGGCTCAAGGAATTTGATTCTGGAAACAGCCTTTTTTACAGTATGCTAACTATCCCATTTATCCTTTGATAAATATGCACATTTCAAAAAGTGATAAATAATAGTGAGTGAGAAACAAGTAATAGAGGGTTCTTCAAGTTTTCCTTTGGGCATGAGAGGCTGTAACAATAATATCATGACAAAGTACTTTCCTGAGGACTGGAAAGTTAAATTAATACTTCCAGAATATTTCCAAACAATAATTTTTCCCTTCTCCTAACAAAAGAGCACAATTCAAATTTACTGATAGATTGTGAGACTTTTTCATTTGGAGTGTTCGCTCATACTAAAAAAAATTCAGGAATGAGTTGGGGGAAAAAGCCACTAAGATTACCAATAAAGTGACAAGCTAAGTGTGGAAGTACTGTAGGTTGTCTGTGTCTCAAGAAAGGGGATACAGAAACTAAATTTATGCTATCGTACACATATTTTTCATCCTGGTCACATATGTGGTAAGGGCTTATCCTCCATGCCAAATATTGAGGGCTTTAAACCAGTGTAACCCCTTGTCTTAGCATGGATGTCTGTGAATGTAATTTCATCAACCAACCATCATCTCATCACTATTCTGTCTTCCTCACACATTTCAGGTTATCATCATGAAAGATAGGCTTACCAAATCCTATCTCATCACCTACCATTTACTGACCCTGCACAGGAGACAGGCATAGATGATATGTGATAATAAAAATGTAACTGTACACTTATTGAACATAAGCAGCTTTAGCACTGCATTAGCAAGAACTAGATTTACCTGGTACGAATAGTTTATTAGAATATAGTAACTCTAAGCACATAAAATTTAAAAAAATGCTCAGAAGAATAGAGTATCAAGGTCACTGGACAGTGCTCAGTAGAGTGGAATCAGTTGCAATATGAAACAAAGGAACTATATTCTACTCTCCTATTCCAACCAACATCGAAATTCTCAATCCCAATCAACTCTACTGGTGTAAACATATTTGTTGCCAGCTCATTCAGTAGAGTAGGTCTGAAGTTTATTGTGGCTGAAGTCACATTGTGTCGTCTTTGCGTAATCTTCCGTCCAATTGTCATATCTTCTTTTCGTAACTTTAAAATAAAATTCACAGTAGAGGAATCTTTACCACTTCTGGAGCTACATGCCAAAAATGACTGTTTATAGAATCTGTATACCTTTAAACACAGAAATACAAATATGAGGCAACCCATGAAGGCAAAAATTAATGAACAATTGGGAAAGCAAGTGTTTTATTAACATTTTTTAAGGCTCTGACACAACATTTTGAACAGTCCACTCTTCCTCAGTAGAGTGGACTTGACATGCCACACTACCCACTTGTAAAAAAAAAACGACCGCAGAAGCAACAGTAAGGTCAAGTTTTGTCATTAAAATACACAGGAAATATGACACGAGATCTATGTGCCCCAGAATTAGAGTAGCTAGTCCGAGTGAAAGACAAGTTACTTCCACTGGCATCAGTTGGAAGAAACATAATATGTATTGCAGTTGTGAACACACTGGGGAGATCGGTCACATGGTGGAAGAGAGGCCGAGGGAACATAACTGACATTTTTAAGTACCGACAGACAACTAAATTGACTGTGGTCCTACATGCAATCAAAAGTATTACCAAGGAAGACGTGTAGTATGCTCTAATAGATTAAAGAAGACATTGAGATTGCTGAAATGCCCAATAATCTTAATGTTGATAGTGGTTTGGTTAAACACTTGCCCTCGAGTGCTCCACCCCATATGAGTACCAAGCACCAAATATCTGAGAACCAATGGCTTCGCTCACATACATTTTAGGATGAAAGTTGAAAACCTCTTTAAAACACGAATTAGAATTTCTTAATCATATCTCTTACCTAATATAACAAAAGAAAACTAGTGGTGCAAAACCATTGCACATACTTTCTCATATAAGTTTCTCCATCTGCAGCATTGAGTGAAAATTCTCTAGTGAAAAAGTAATTTTTGGTATGGTCCTCTATATTTTGGTCATCTTCAAGTAATCTTTTTGAATCTTTTATTATAAAAATCCTTTAACTGCCATTTGCATATAAACTGTCTCCAATTTGCATTTAAACTGTCTCCGATTTTCATTATTTTCCCTTGTTATTATGTACTCGTAATGTCTTCTGTATATATTTATCTGTCTCTGAGTAGGACTGTGAATAACAAACAAGTAAACAGAGTGGAAACGATAAAAAATAATTACATACCACATATATGAGAGAATAATACATTAAAATTAACTTTTTTTGTCAGGTTCAAAGTCACTAGATGAACTTATTACTGTCTTTTATTTGAAATTTGAAAGTAAAATGAAGAGTCAGAATATTATTCAAAAACATTTACTCTATTTATGTGACTGAGAAGTTGCTAAAAGTGTTATGTACAGTAATTTCGTTGCTGAGAGAAATTGATGTATTTTTGTATCTGCAGTGCGTTTGCTGTCCTCCTATATATGTGTCTGATGGCACATGTGCAGGAGGTTTTTTATCTACTGGGCACCTCTACGTTGGTTCATCACTCAAGTTTTCATCTGAACTGTTGTGAATGTTCTAAATTCAAGCATGGTAGAACTAATAAACAATATTTTCTTATCTACACACAATAAAAACCCTGTAATAATAACCCTTTAATACATAGTGCTAAATACCAATTAACCAGGACTTTATTTATTTATTTGTTAAATTTCAATGGGTGAAAACCCCATAATACAAAAGTTTCAAGCTACCTCTTGGTGTGTTACAATTTCACATTAAATATATCAGTAAGGACTTGTATTGCAAGTTCATAAATGACCTCACTGGTATCACTACTCATCTCTGTCCTGTCACTAGAGAGCATAGACATTGAACAACCCCACTTAAACACTTTTAACTTGATTTGTTATTGTATAACACCATTACAGTGTTATATGGATACTACAATTTTCAAGTAAATAATACGGAACTTCAAAAGACAAAAAATTGCTCAAAAAAAGTACCAGAATAAATGAGATACCAGAAAAATCTACAAGGAAAATAATGAATAGAAATCATGAGGATAAAGGTGACATTTACAAGAAATTTCATTGTCACCGCTATTATCACACACAAAGTATAATATTTATTTTCATTCAACGTACCATAATTAAAATTGAAGGGCAGTGTTAAGTATAATTTACATTATCAATTTATATTTTTACAATAAATGTAATTAAACAATTGTTGGGTTCTTGTAATATTCATGTATAACTTGTTAATAATCACCTTGTAGCCAAATTTACTTAGATCATCATTGCATAGTTTATACAAGATAGCAAATCAATACTTAAAACTCTAAATATTTTTTCATAGGTCCAGTTAGTAAATAAGAAATAGAGACTACTGAAATTCTGCTCCTCTGAAAGGAAAGAGTAACTCACTGTTGCTGGGTGATTGGAGTCGGAGAGGCGGATGGTACTGTGTCTGCCCCATGGTTGCTACACCGCCCACTGCTCCTCCACTGCTGCCGCTAGCACCAGTGCCGCCTGCACAGCTGCCACTACCAATCGCTGTACCCGAAGGAGTGGCAGGGCATTTAGGAGGTGAAGAAGCCGGGGTGCGGAAAAGAGGTGCGGCCGTCATCACTTCCAGGAAGGCGTCCAGTTGCCGCAATGACAGAGCATTATGCAATGTCTCCAGCGGACGAATGGGCGGCACACCCCCACAGCCCTCAATGGCTGCACACAAAGCTTTGTTCATGATTGGAATTCCCCACATCAGCATGCTTTACACGATACTTTTAAGTGGTTTTCACTAGTACATGATAAGTATATTCTTCCGTGTAATGGATACTGTAAAATTGTATGACAAGTTGTATGACCCATTGGGGTTGGTCTGCTCTATAGAATAGACACCGGTTGTGCTTCATTCTACAACGCTTCCTCATAGTAGTCATTTATCAGGTTTCCATTTGGAAAAGAGGTCATCTAAATACTTTGGACAAAAATGGCTATTAATTCCCTTAAATCAACAGTTTCTGTATTGTGGCTACAAATGCCAAATTCACAGGTACGAGAAATTTCACATCAGGGTCCTAGTAAGCTACTGTTTCTCTATGCTCTCATTAACCCTTTCCCTATGTCCTCACTCCCCTTCTTCCCTTCATACAGTCATATGCGCCTGCCAGTCATGTATGGGTGTTCCAGAAATTAGCGGTGCAGAGATGGGAAAAATATACTCGTAAAGATTATCACGGTATCCTCACTACTGCAAGAGAGCTGGGGATGCTGATAATCGCTACTTAATGCAACCAAGGTGCATTGAAGCACAAAATAGAGAGATTCCATTTGTAAGATAATCTTGATACAATAACAAACACATGAGAAAGCATGATGGTGGTGCAATAAAGGATAATTTTGTACAAGCTATTCAGATTACAATGGAACTTGCCAACGTTTAAGATTAAATTTATTCTTATGTACACATAATAAGCACAATAAACACAAGCTGAAATATAAATTAATACAGTTGCTTATTTCGTATGTGTCTACCGACCAATGAAAAGAAGAGTAAGCTTACAATCCATCCAATGACTACGCAAGCCCATGGCTTTTGTCCTGACGGGAGCCAGACCTCACCTGCGCCAGACGCTGTGCTGGGAATCATATCTCGGAGATTCGGTGCGCTGGACGAGCCACTGATGACGGCGGTGCTGAAGAGGCTGGAGGTGCTGCCCGCTTTCAGCTTCTGCCCGCCCACGCCTAGCCCCAGCCCCAGCAGCTTGAAGTAGTTGACCTGGCCTGACAGGCTGTGGCGATGCGTGCGGCCCGCACGGGGACCCCCACCTCCGCCGCCGCCGCCGCCCCCACTGGCGCCTCCGGCACCGCAGCTGCCCCCGCCGCCCGCCGCCCCCGTGCTGCCGCCACCTCCGGCGCCGCCACAGCTGCCCTCTGCACGTGGGCCCGGGTCAACAGGGGCGGCGCTGGAGCGCGCAGAGCCCGCGGGACGGGGAGACGGCAGCGCGGGGGTGGACAGGGAGTGGGCTAGCGGTACGCGCGCCCCTTTGACGGGGGGCCGCGTGGGGGGCGGGGGCTCCGGGATGCGCAGCGAGGAGTCTGCACGCCCGCGTAGAGGAGAGAGGGTGCCAGAGGTGAGGAGAGCGAGACAAGTAGCAGCAGACCGCACATGCAGGGAACAGGGGATGGGGGATGGGAATGGGGCACACGATACGACACAAAAGCAATGGCGCAAACAAACGAACACATGAATCAAAATAGACCAAGGCCCCCACAGAAGCAAATAATATGAGAGGGACAATACAGTTTACATAATCCGCCGATTATTTTGAAAGCAAAATTACAATTAAAATTAGAATTACGTCACAATTACCACACATAGTGTTCAGAGGAAATGGATAGAGCCAAGGTTATTTTACAAGCACAACGTTCAGTCCCATTCCACACGTAATACAGTTTTAGTCCATAGGGAAAAAAAATATTAAAAGTATTTTGTGACCAAAGCATTTGTAATAGTAATAGTAATACAGGAGAAGTAGGGAAATAAAATGAGAAAAGCAGGGAAAAGAGAAAAAGAAAAGAACAAAATTCAGAATAAGGAAAAAAATTAATTAATAAGGAGAAGGGCTTCAAATAACTATATGTATTGTTTTGAGGAACTATCTCATAGAATTTTAGCTAATTTTCATGATAAACCCATAATAAAGACTACTAAATATAGTCAAATATTACATTTCATTACATATTATTACTGAAGCACTCTCCCACACATACATGCAAATACTTTAAAATCTATGTACACATACGTAACCATAAACTGAAACAAATTATTCTTCCTTCCCGAGTCAACATCCAAGTGCCAGAACAAAGAACAGCCATGACAGCCAACATGCTACAATGAAGAAACATAAAAAATAGAGAATCATGCTCATTTACTCGCTCTATTTACATATTTCTATATTCTCATATGGAAAGAATTGTGATTGAGAGGTAAGGAAACACATTCCTAAGCACAGGAAAGAAAACTAGACTCAATGGTTTTCTTTTCTGAAACTCTGAAACCTTCCTTTCCCTACTAGAACACTTCCTCTGTAACATCAGTATCCTTACTCCCCTTCGTCAAATTGATAACTGATTTCACTCCAAAGATCCCTCAACTATAAAGAGAATGAAACCCTTCTTCCTCACAACTAGCAATACCAAAGAGCCATATAAATTTTTAATCCAACTCTAAAAACTTACAAGAATTCACTCTCTGTACAGAAATTAAAAAAGGCAACTGTGCACCATGAGAGAAATATTCAGATAACTTCAATTTTCCATTCAATTGATTCATGACCATTACGTTCCACAGATAAGAAACAACATCTTTGATTTAAGATTAATACACAAAATGTCCTTTTTCTGATCAAGTTAACTTAATTATTCTCAATAAATTTTCAATAGTGATGCCATGACATAATAAATCAATAAAACAATTTTTAGCTCATGAAAGCTTCACCTAATTGTGGATTTTATATTGAGGGATGTATCCTTAATCTCAAGAACATCATTTCCAATTTTTGTTGGAGGGTAGGGCAAGCTCAAAGCACAACTGTGTTCTTTTGATTTTGTTATTATTTATATTTTAAGAAAATACAGCACTTATTAACTAATTACATCACAAATAATTTGTCACACATATATTTAATTAGGTATCTCCCTACCACAATCTAAGCTGCTCTTACGTCTGTCCTCATAACAAAAAAAGATGATATGCATCTCTCATTTAAGTTAAATGTCTCTGACTTCACCAATATTATAAAATAAAATACTATATTGTACCAATTTTCAATAGAACACTTTGAAACTGATTATTTTTTATTGCATTGATAATCATTAACAGTCTTGGTTTATTAATCTGCGACAGAGTTACAAAAACATAGTGTACATTGTTTTTTATTTGAGAGACATAGGTAAAATTGATTTTCTAGCATTTAAAAATGATTGAAATAAAAGAGGGTATTTGTGTATATTACGGTGTAGTATAATTAATTTCTAGTGCTTTAAAGTAATTTCAATTGAGTGAATAATTTGTATATGACTCAAATAACTCTTTAAAGAAGAAACTATTGTAAAACAGTAAAAGATTTAACAAACTCTGAGGTAGAATTGCATAGAAAAGTGAAAAGTGTTCATTGGAAATCCTGGTCACATGAGCCCTTTGTATGGTGAAGTGCGACGACATCACAACAGCGACAACTACCGCCACTACCACCATTACAACTGCGACCGCTGCCACAACCCACAATGTGCACTCAAGCAGACCTGGCGAGAGCCAATGAACTACGACAGCGCCGGTGACGTACCTTGCTGCTCTGACCGAGGAAAGAAACAGCTGAGACAGCAAGTCTATACCAGCTCGCTGAGGGTGATAAATACAGATCGGCAATCAGCAAAAGGGGTAGCGAGAGTAAGAGAAGCAGAACAAGCAGGAGCAAGAAGGTGAGAATTGGAGAGTGAGAACTAGGAGGTCAGTTAGATCTAATGAGAGAGTGGAATTGGTAGATGGACTCATGATAAGCTCACGATTAGTGGCCACCCGGAATGAATGGAGAATGGGCAGTATCTGCGACAGTAAGTGTCTTTGCAATCATTGTGTGACGAGGTCGTAAGACTCATAAAGTTATTGTGTTGAAACTTGCATTAATAATCTGGAAGATAAAACTTGTAAAATTTCTAAGTGAGATAGAACTATTCAAGAACTATTTGAATAACTGGACATTCACACGTAATGGACACGAGCTCACATTACCATAGTGTCAATAAGAGGTTTTCTGTTAATTAATTAATTTGGTTATATGATGTTGGTTATTTTGGAAGGGTAAATCATGAATTGGGATTTATGAAAAGTGATGTATCAATGAAACACCTTGTGTGATAAATTGTTAGAAGTAATAAATTGTTATAAATTGAACCACAGATGTGGAGCTTTGTGTAAGAACTTAATAGAAATAGTAATAAAATGTTATAATATTTACAATTATTTTTTGATTTGACACTTCCTCACCCAACCTATCACAAAAGGTCATGTTCATTTAAGAAATAACTACTGTTGTTTGAATGGACTTGTAATTTTGTGTAGTAGATCCCACGACCAAGACTATTGTGAATAGCAATCTATCTGTTCGATGAACTATTAATTAGAAGGAACAGAGATCAGTTTCTTTTTTCACTTCCACAATTGTAATCACCCTTTTCCCTCACCTAACCACCAAGAAATGACCACCCAAGTANTGGGTAGTATTTTCCATTTCTGGTTCACAAACTTAGAAATCTCTTAGATTGCGGTGAACCTCACCGCCAGGTAACAGATTAATCATGTTACGTCGAATGAAAATCATGGAGACGGGACCCATTTTCATTCGACGTAACATGATTAATCTGTTACCTGGCGGTGAGGTTCACCGCAATCTAGGAGATTTCTATTACTTGGACAGCAGATCAAGGAAACATTCCTCAACACATGAACCATTTGAAAACATTTTAATTCAAGTTTACACAAGCTAAAAATTGTTTTTTTAAAATTTCATTATATCAATTGTTCTAATTGATAAACACACAAAAGTAAGATTGAAGTTTACAACTGTAGCCAAACAACTCAAGTTTATGGTTCATAAGAGGTTGGGTTGCTGGGGAATTGTAATCCTTCAATAAAGTGTTTAACCTTAGTTCTAGTTTGGTAGAAATGTCCCTCAGAGTTCCAGAAACATAAAAATGCCCCGAGTTTTTTAAACACTTAAATGACTTATCTATAAACTCATGAAAAATTATTTTGATATGAAATAAATATATCTAAGCATTAACTTATGTTCATTAAAAATCATGACAATATATCCTACCATATTTACCCGAATAGTCCACATTTTTCCTGGGGGAGGGAATCAACCAAAAATCCATGGGGGGACTCTATTTGGAGTTTAGGACAGGAAAACTGCTAATTCAAAATTTTGTGGGTGAAAACAAGTTAAATGAACACAAGTTATATATGTAATATAACACAAAGAACAAGGATCAAAGATCAATGACGGCAGGATTTGCTAATTTGAACTGGAAACCAAACTGCTCCATGTCGTTTAGGAATAACAGATTGTTTTCCTCGTGCCGACCGTGACACACGATGTTGTCGAGAGACAGGGATCTTCTTTGTCACAACTAAAGTTCAGCAATCAAAGTTGCTTCAATGCTAACTTCAAAATGCGAGTTCTAAATTATGCTCAGACACATGGCATTGAAACAACAGCATGAGAATTTGAAGTAGAGCTGAAGTCCGTGTGGATCTAACGATTCCAAGGGGAAAAGTTGAACTGCATCAGTTAGCTTTTCATTTTAACATTCTTTTCATTATACTTACTAGAGATAACTATTCCACTTGGAATTCTGAATGAGTATTTCTCTTCAGAAAGACTTTGATTTTACTCAACTTCTTCTTTTTTCCTAAATTTTGCCTCCTAAAATAAGAGGGCGACTATATTCGGGTAAATATGGTAGCAAGGAAAATAAATATTTAGTTTTATTTCACAGGCATGTTTGTATATTTCAACTAATTCATGAAAATAATAAAAATATTAAATAGACAGGACTAGAGGTGGACGCTTATATGATAACATGAAGATCTGTACATATGTTGTCTTAAAGGATAGAAAAGCATTATCTAAGGTTAATCATAGTAGCTTAACTATTTTGTCTTCCATATTTCAGGTACGTTTGAACACATATAGAGCTCTGTGCTTAGGAAGTGAAGAGGTCACCCACACAGCCACAATCTGCTCAGGCCAAGAGAGCTACCTCTTGTGAAGATAATCCATTCTTAAAAATAGATCCAGCAATAACTCTAGATCAAGGAAAAGAAAGGACAAATAGATCTCTTTTATGAAAAGCAATATGACCTCTGAAATACTTGCTGCCAAAGAAACATGCCCAAGTTTTGAGCTTATAAGTCATAGCACTAAGAAGCAAAAATATTCTGCAAAAGTAGAGCAGTAAAGAAGTTCACTGAAATGATTCAAGAAGTATGTCATTTTAGAACTACTTTTAATTATGAAAGCTGAAAAATCAAGAACAAAAGGTATGGGAAACTGTAACAATAGCATTAGGAAATAACATTTTCTGGGTTATAAATATACTTATCAATACTGTAGACAATAAAAACAAAAATAATGAAATAAAAAACTACTGAAAATTAATAAATCAGCCTTGATTAAAATTTCAATGAAATTAAGAAATTCTGACAAGAGTTACATAACATTTAAAGGTGATACACATTTATGAATAAATAATTAAGTCAATTAAGAAACAAAATCTCACAGTGATATGGGGAAGTTTTTCTTTCAAGAAAAAAGGTTGAGGAAACATGATAAAAACTTTATATCAATTTTTAAAACCAAACACATTTATCTTTCACAGGAAAATATGAAAGACTGACAGAAATGTGAATAAAAGAGAGGGAAAATGAAAGAAAGAAACAAGCAAGAGACATTAAAAGTGAGCAGGTGAGGGAGGGAAAAAAATTATAATTTTTCCCCACAAACAATTTACTCAAAGAGCAACTTTCAATCAGTTTTTATACTTAAACCTGGAATATGGAATAACTGAATAGGGAACTCTTATGGAGAGCAATGATCTCTTAGACATTCAACACCAAGAACAAGGAGTGATCTTCCCTGTGATGATATTCTCACGGAATTCCAAAGAGTGATGTCTCCAATGAATTAAAAAATGTTTCTCATCTGTCTTCACTAAATTTACTCATTCCTATTGATCAAGGACTTGTTTTTGAGGGTCTTAACCACCATCGTCAGTAGAGCATGACTAAACCAGCAGCAACTCTTCCAGCACATCTGGTGGTAGATGGGTGTACTTTGCAATCAAATTTCTTTCTGTTGGTTTTCAAAATTCAACACTTTGAGAGGTTCATCAATCAACCATCAGATTGTAGGAAAACCAGAGATTCAGTTGTGCTTGACTGCTGATGGGAAGAAGGGTCCCTGGAAACATGTTCCTGACGTGAAGGCAAATGTGAAAAATATACTTCCTGTCAATGTTTCCCATACTTAAACAGAATTCTATAACAATGGTTAGCTACAAGGGCACTGCAATTTTTTAAATAAAATATATATAAACAAATATTGTCATCACAATTCTGATAAACAACTTCAAGCAGGTAGTGTGTTTGAGGCTAGCTGTTACAAATGCGAAGTCTGGATGAGTTTCTGAGGAACTATATAAGTGTCTTCATGAGGATGGGCAAATCATAGAGAGAAAGACTGCAACAGCTATTATAAAGTACTAAAAGTTTACTTATACTTATACTGAAGGTTTTAGAATTCAGATGACACAGAGAGGAAGCACAAAGAAAGCCAGGATAAATGTCTCAGATCTTAATCTTATGAACATATATCACCAGTTTTGTCCGCCAGATAAGGAAGTGCAAAATTGATGCAGGAATATGGCGCTATTTTCAATGTCCGTTGAGTAAAAGCACAAGGCTATAAGTGAGGCATAGAACTGGTATGATGAGGACTAACACACTCCCTTATAAAGAGAACTAAGTGTGGTCTTACTTCCAGATGCAATATACAAATTTTCAATGACTAATTTGAAAATTTCTGCTACTCATTAGAAGTGGTCAATATTATGATAAAAACTTTGGATCTGAATAAACATACTTATGCAAAATTTGTTTCATGAACATTAAAGAGATCTGAAGTTGTCTTCCCTATCACATAGACAAAAACAAAATCACAAAAGTGCTTCTTTCAAGTTTAGTAAGGAATGAAATGTAAAAATTCATCAAAATATCTACGTTATATCTCTGTAACAATACTCTCTCTTTTAGAAGCAAGTAAAAAAATTTCAATCCAAGCATTGTTTACCATGACAAACGTATATTTCAAGAGAAAATTAATCTAAGGCCAAATCTGCTCTAAACTACACATATCACCAGAAATATGTGTAGTTGTGAAATATGGGAGGAACAGGAAATTGTGTTGAATAATATATTTTGATACACATTGTATGATTTGCATAAATATGTATATTCATTGACCAGATAATTCTTGTAGTATTTTAATAGCAAATACAGGTAGATTAATTATACTTGAGACATATTTTCGCTGGCCACAATCAGTTAATGCAATTTCAGAAAGCAAAAGAATGACCAATATCCAATTAATGAGTTGGTTTTGAAATAAAAAGGTATCTTAACAATAGTGTCTGTTCGGCATATTAAAAGATAAGTGAACAACAACCAGTACTTCACAGCCTTCGTAGATCTTGTGAAAGCAAGCGAGATACCTAGGTAGAAATACTCTTTTATGACATGAAATATGCAAGAAGTACACACATGAGACAACTAGAAAGGGTGCCTGTATTTAAAAATAAGTAGTAGTACTAAGTAGAATATATACTTAAAAATTGTTATCACTATTCTGGAAAGATTTTTTTAAATACATATAATGGGCAAGTATCGTTTCTTCCTATTGTTTCACTAACAAAGAAATTAATTTCTAAAACACATTACCATGATCACTGTATTATTAATTGTAGATGTATTTTTAAAATATAAATTTGAAGTTTCTTCAACTAAGAGTTAATAAATGCAATGGGAATAGAAATTGAAAAAATAAAATAAAATGGAATGATGAGACATTCTCCTGAAGCTCACTTAACATGACACCACAGAAATGTAATTGAATTCTGTAAAAAGAAGAAGCACAAGCCACATGCTTCCAGAAAGCACACTAAAGTGTAATACATTCCAACTCAAGCATCAGTGACATCAGAAAAGATGCCCTCTGAAAAGCCTGTTCATATGGAGTAGGTGATTAAGTTTTAAGTGATGAGTTTGTGAACATTTATAGGGTGTTAGTCGAGTGATTGACTGGAAGGAGTGAGTGATTTTGCCAGTTTCTTTGTGAGAAAATTGCTCAAACATACAAATCAGAACATGTATAAACGAAGTTTTTAGGATTCTCTACCAAATGAAGACTGCCTATTTCGAGATTTATCACAAGTATTCCATGCAAAATCCTCAAAAAATTATTGTAACTTTTAATATGAAAACCATTGTTCCATATTTTTATGACTGATATAATGGTATGTTTGGCAAATAATTTTGAATGCTTCAGTATGCTTAACAGTATTTTTTTGTATTCTGAAGTAGTTTCTCAATATTATAAAATACAAGACTAATTAAACCACTTAAAGAGTTCAGCACATCATATTCATATTGCACTCATTTAATGTTATACGTATAATGTTACAAGGAATTTACTTTATACAGTGAAACCCCTTTAAAAGAGACACCAGGGGGAATGGTGGAAATTTGTCTCTTATAAGTGGGAACTCTTATAAATGGAAAACAGGTTTCTAACTGGTTGAACCTAACTTAACATATTTATATTGAATGAGGATAGTCGCAAAACATCCCAGTACTTATTTCAATCATAAGAGATACTAGAGCTCAGTCAGGCAGATTTGCAGAGTTTCAATAAATCATTTCTACATATACCTCATATTTCTTTCAAAAATAAAAAATAACACACAGAAAGCTTAGAGAAAATGAAGCTTGCCTTGACGAAACAAGATAGACAGTAAAGTCCCCATTAATACAAAACTTGTTTGGGGGAAAAGTACTCAGGGAAAATATGAAATATGCAGAAAAATGTAAGTAAACAAGGGTTCATTCACAGCTGTCACATGACTAACAGCGTACCATGTCCTGTCCTGGAAGTATATGTGGAAAAGCTATACAAAAACCAGCTCATTCCTACATAATGGATGAGACCCAGTGTTTCCATAGGTTGTATTGGTAAACATAATCTACACACACATCCCAGCAGCTCCAGTGAGACTCTACAGTGCCGATGCTGATGCAACGCAGATGGCAATGTTGACGCACATGGGAGCAGTCATTGAAATTTCATGAAAAATTACCTTGCCTCTCACATTGGGGTCCAAATTTACTGTGGGGAGGCATATTTTGTCCACTACAAGTGAATCTCTTATAAGCGGGTCTCTTATAACTGGGTTCCACCATAAAAAAACTTTAATGAAACAGAACTATGGTGAAAAATTAAAATTAACCAACAAAAGAGCAAGTTTACAAAATTACAATTCAAAATATTCCAGATCTTTGCAAAAAATTGACAATTTAATTTCAAGATAAAAATAGTCAAAAATAAAATACATACAAGTTTCAATTGCATAAAGGATTTTTAATTCCAGAGCAGTACATATACCTTTATCTGAGTTATCATCCCGTTGATGATCAAAGCTTCTTGCTCGAGGTTCATTCTCAGGGCTGAGAGGAGCAGCTCCACCAAAGGATAAAGAGCGAAGTGATTGCTGAGCAGCAAGATCAGGTTGATCTCTTGCCATCAACACAGGTACACGACCTGGTGAAAGTCTGATACAAATGAGGTATTATCAGAAACTTATAACTTCAGCAAAACACACATTGAAGACATGTAAAAACTACAGCATATTTGTGTGTACACAGATTTTGCAATTCACTGAAAAACATAAAATACAGTGTGTCTTAGAATAACTAATTCTGTGGAGAATCCACCATACCAGGGTTGTATTTCAAAAGACCTGACTGCAGTAATTCCCAAAACACTACTCTGAAAACAGTCATGGAAATTCATTAGACTGTTTCATTTATATATTTCCTTTCTTAACTAAAACTCATATTATTAGGAAAAGTGAGAATTTAAAATTAACTTGCTTACTGGCCTGTACTGTTCTAGAATTTTCAAATATATGAATCTAAAGCTTTAATGTCCAATAAAATATAGTGAATTTTTCAATTCTCCCAAAGAGTTAACACATCATAAAATCCTTATTTAACTTATTTTAATACTTAGAAATTTCTTACTGGGTAATTAAACAAATGAAGAGTATTTTGATTCTTTAAAATATAGTGAATACAGTAAAAGGCTTCAATTATCAGATGTGTTTGAAATCACAGTTGAAGCACTATAAGTTAACAACACAGTACTTAATTTATTCAAGAGTACTGTGTTGTTACCGTATTTACCCGAATATAGTCCTCCCCCTTATATTAGGAGGCAAAATTTAGAAAAAAAATTGAAGTTGAGTAAAATCAATTTTCTAAAATTGAAGTTGAGTAAAATAAATTTTCTGAAATGCTCATTCAAAATTCCATGAGAAATGGTTGGCTCTGGTAAGTATAATCAAAAGTATTTGAAAAGCTAACTGATGCAGTTCAACTTCTCTTGACATCGCCAGATACACACAGACTTTGGCTCTACTTGGAATTCTTGTGCCACTGCTTTATTTCTGTGTGTCTCAGCATTATTTTTTACTCGCAGTTTGATGTTGGCGTCGAAGCATCATTGATCGCCCAACTTTCGTTGCTTCAAAGAAGATCCCCGTCTCTTGAAAAAATCGTGTGTCACGGTCAGCACAGTGACGGAAGTCAGTCATTCCTAGACGACGTGGACCAGTTCGGTTTCCATTTCGAATGAGCGTAAAATCCCGTCATCATCGATTGATGTTCTTTGTGTTATGTTACATATGCAGCTTGTGTTCGCTAAACTCGTTATCACCCACGAAACTTTGAATTAGCAGTTTCCCCTTCCTGAACTCCTAATATAGTCCCCCCCCCCAGGATTATAGGGCTATTTTTTTTCGGAAAAAAAGGGGGGACTATATTCGGGTAAATATAGTAGTACATAACAAACACAAATTATCATTTACTGTAAGTCTTACAGCACAGTAGTTCATTTATTACGAACCTAACTAGATAAATTTGTTTTTACTAGGAATAATCAACATTAGAGAGCCGATATCTAAGTAAATTTATTTAGGTTTCCTAAATATGAGTAGTGACATTTTTTTAAACTCACCTCATCCCTTTTCATAAATTTAACAAACAATTTAAAAGCCTGGTTACATGGTAACAGATAATGCAATGAAAACCCTGATTATTATTGATAACAGTTTTGTCAGAGGAAAAATAATGTCAAAATCATTAGCTAACAAAATAATGGGAAAAGGTGGATAAAGCAAATATTTAAAGCCACTACTTGTATATTTGAACTTCCTTTCTTTTTAGCTTATTTTTCTGATAACTGTGTCCTTCAAGTACAGTTAGTTGAAGGACCCAATAATCAGAAAAATAAGCTAAAAAGAGGACAAGAAATACAAAAATTCAATAATTGTTTCCTATAAAAGAAAATATTGAACTTTGTATGATTGACAAAGAAAAAAGTTTCAGTGTACTGAACAAAAGAATTGAAATACTGATGAAAAGAATTATGTTGTTTTGATATTCATTACCTGATGGGGATTGGATCAGATGACATGAGAGAATGTCGGAAGGAACCTTCATCACTCTTCTTTTCTGACGGTGGGGATTCGCTAGCAGCAGTTCCAGGCGATTCCTTCTCACACAGAATGAAACATCGTCAATCACGTGATTATTAAAGGTAGTAAAAAAAATGAAACCAACAACAACATTCACAGTACTCAAAATGGTACAGGATATGTACATTTTTACTACATTTATATCATCCACTGAAATTTCAAGTGTGCTGTTTTTTAACATTTAACTGGGTGCAGTCGTGGTTGTTGTTTTTTATTGAGCTTCACTATTTCTCCACAAAGACTTCTGACACCGATTCTCATGGACCATTAAGTCTAGCATCATCATCCACAGCTATTTTACAGTTCTGGGTGAGCCAAGTTGTAAAAGAGTCAGTTTTACATTAAAAATTTACATTTGAAAATATTGCATACTTGTTTGCCACCATGCCTTTATCAAGTCTGAAGTCGCGTCAAGTGGTCAAGAAGAGACTGCGTGCTATTTTTAAATCTTTTACCCGGCACATGAGAACAGAAATTCACTTCTCTTCTGAAAGCCCTAAGCCCTAAGCACAAGCAGTTCACACAGCACACACTTTGACCTAACATCTTGGGAAGCCAATTGAACCACTCTCACTTCATCTAAATAAATATAAAGATATATTAAACAATAGTAGGTCACCCACAGTAACTTCAAACTTCACAGATACTTTCAGATTGTGTTAAATAACAAATTCTTGATTTTAATCCTACAAATCCTTAAAAGAATAGTGAGACATCAAAAGATCACCTAATAGTGTCAGACATTAAAAAAATATAGTATCAAAACAAAAAATAGTATCACATGAACAAATACCAATTCTAGGAATATTCAAACACTATTTATTCTTGGTTAAGTTTCCTATAAAAATTATCNAAAAAAAAAAAAAAAAAAAAAAAACGGTCATCACACAGATTTAAAAAATATGCATTGCATTATCTCAGACAGATGAACCCAGTGCTCTGAGGCAGAGATTAAAATCAGTTTTCTTTCAAGAGCAAGTTATCCATTCTGGCGAGTCAGGTAATAGTATTACAACTGATCTTTCAACAAACTTGCACCAAGGCAGTTATAAATTATTGTAGCTCTGAGGCTAAAATGAATCAAGAGATTTAATGAAAAAAATAATCATTCTATGCACTTCAGACTCAATTAGAGTAAAAAATTGGCAATGAGTACATACATTCCGTAACTCAGTAAATCTGATATGCTATAATTCACTATTAATTTCATCCTTTTTAATTTCAGTACTAAAGAAGTATAGAATACTCAGAAAAACACAGGAATAAAAAACTGAGACATCAATCCTTATGGTTTGAGACATTTTACTAAAAATACTAAATAATTATTTCAATCCATTATTAAATTTGAAACTTTTGAGTTTCTTGTTGCTCACACACTGATAACAGAGGATAAATTTTATTCTGACAATGTAAGTTACTATGAAGAAGATATTATTGAGTTATCACATAAATCCAATATAAGTGGTTGGAATAATATTACAATTAAAAATAGTTATGGGTTTGCTCTTTCCGTCCTCTCAAATACAACAAATTTTTCTTTGTTTACGAGAAGTTTTCCTCGAGCATGGGAGGTAGCAAACGTGTAACCAATCAGTAAAAGCTCATTTCCCTGCTATTATTACCCCTTTAATATATTGACTTCTTTATCAACAGTATAAGACTACATAGTGAAAATGAAAATTTCTTGTTAGGAACAATCTTTTAGACAATTTTTTGTTATGATTCACAGGGATTAGTACCCAAACAGCTCACCTTAAGGTAACTGAAAATGTGAGAAAAGCAGGAATCAAGGATTATCTATTTTCCTCTTTATTGCAAGTGCCTGCTCTGCTTTTGTTTAGTACACGATGAAAAAATATGCTAAAATTTCAGGATACTGTGAAATAACAGGAACAAATTCCTGAAAAGCTTAGTTTGAAGAGTAGCAGTATATAGTTAGGAGGAGCCACAGATGGGAAGCAAGAAGAAGAAAAGGTGCCTGAAAGCCCTTATGTTGTGGTGCTACAGAAGGATGTTAAGAAGAAAGTGGACTGACTGCTAGGAAGGATGAGACGATGAGGAGAGAGATTAGCTAATAGAATTCTTAAATTCTACCTACAATTTCTTAGCAAACAATGTGATGAGAATTATTTCTTCAAAGTTTCAAAATTATATAGCATTCAACAAAAATTATTTAGTACAGAAGTTTCAGATGCAAGATGCAAGATCAAGTGTAGTAATGAAAAGCGAGTGTTAGTACTAAGTAAAAATTGGAAACCTTTATAACTCAACTAATGGTAGTTCACATCATGTCCCATATTTTCATATTTTTCATTTTATTATTGTTCATTTTTTTACTACAATGTAATAGAGATAACAAAAAATTGAAATTCAACTTTTTACCTTTTTTGTTTATTATTGCCTAGTTTGTTATGGCATGTGTGATATAACATTGTAATAATTATAATATTGTATTGTCATGTTAATTATTATATCCAAATATTTAATACCTTTTAATATTTGTTATATTATTCTTAGAAATGAATAGTAATTCTGTAAACAAATGGGTTCAGTGGAAGAGTTAGCCTCATGGTGCGATCACTGCCATAAAATTAAGGCATCACCAACTGAAGTATGAGTAAATTCTTTGCTGAACGTTATGTAATCAATGAATTTAGTTCTGCTAAATATTACACCAGTGATTGTACGAGGCAGCATGAACTACCTAATGTGCATAAACAATCTATGACATCATTTACACCTAATCCTTGAAATTGGGTGTACTGGTATTATTAAAACTTTTTCAAATTGGCATATGAACAGAGACTAGTTGGTAAGAATCCATACATTCTTTGATATTGAATTTTTCAATTAAATGAAAGAAGCATGGTCAGTAGTATGCATTTTAGTTTTAAGTTAAATCATCATTGTTCTCATCATAAGGTATTAAAATATAATATGCTAGATATTTTATTAGATTCAATGATTCTTGCATTTAATATGGGTATAATTGCAGTCTCACCAACCCAAAAATACCTTGGAAGTGGCTCCTGAGCTAGGTAGAATCTACTACAGTTATGTAACTTATTTGTATTAAAAAAGTGAAACATACTTCTTCAAAACACAGTTTCACTCTTTAGTTCACAAATATTATGGCACACAGTAAGTAATTGCTCTCAATATAGGGAACAGAGATTTGCAAAAAAATTTTCATATGAAATTTTACTCACTGATTGGGAGGTCAAGTAATCCTGCTTGGAGTGCGAAGAGCTGGTCTCATCGTCCAGAATATGCAATTCAACTTCTTCTTCCTCAATACGAGCAGATGCCTTGTCACTCTCACTTGCACACACCTCCTCCGTAGATTCAGTCTTTGCACAAAAAGATTGAATCTTCACAAGGACATACAGTGATTACTTTTAAAGAGTTATTATGCAATTGAAAAACAGATTACTTTGAAGTCTGAAGGAGCAAGTAGCAAAACTGCCAGAGCTAAAAACAAATATTTTACTAAAGATTACAAAACGCTGATAGGAAAGTGTAGTAAGAAATTCCAATGTCTGGATGCTCTAAGTTTAATTTTCTAGTTTCATGCAGAGCCACTATTTAATCCTTATTTTATGCAACTCAACAAAGACATTTACACAGCAAATAATGGAAAAAAATTATATATTAAGATCAAAATCTTTTTACTTACTGGTTTTTGAAAACGTGTACAACATGCTAATTTTACAAATTCATAACAACACAAATTTAATACGAAACTTGACTGTATACACCATCTTGCGGGATGAGGATGAGGAGGAAGAAGAAGAAAATGGGAAAAATAAATATTACCAATTGGTAGCTTACCATACTCTTAGAACCTACAGATTCATTGCGACTGTGGGGGCGGAAACCTGGACCAGGTGGCAAGTTCTTCTGCACACAACAGTTGACACCAGGACTGAAGTGCAATTCAACATGAAACCTATACACACAGATCATAATATGAAAAATTGGAGAACTTCACAGTGTTAAATAATCGAGTGTGGACGACATCCCTCAATTAATATTTTATTGTAGCGACTCCACTGGAAGTTTCTGAAGTATTTCACTATTTCACAAATAATAAATTTAAGTAAAGAGTTCCATTAGAAGTCACAAGAAATCGAGAAATATGGGCCAGAAGACTCGCTAATTAACTAGTTATTCCAGTTTAATTAAAATATAACTGAAGTTTAAAAACCAAAAAATAAAAATAAAAAATTTTTATTTTACCACTGTCTTCACCAGATAGTAATTAGTATTAGTTTGCATTTATGGATTCACAAATGATTGTACCAAAGGAGTGAGGATTTCCTGAGCTCTTCAGCTTTACTATAGACATGTTCTTAACAGAAATCTTACTTAACAAGAAATTAAAATTTAGATAGTCAGCAGAAATATAGGCATATTGGTTAGTGATAGGAAACATCAAATTAATCATGTCAGTATCATTCAAACAATGGCACCATTTGGAAGAGAAGAAGCAAAGACCAAAAATTAAAAGCTAACCTCTCTTCAGAGCAAGGATCTTTGGTAGGATCTTCATATAACATCACAACTATCTGGGACATATAATTTAATTCAGAGACCATACTGACATATTCCATTGCACGTCTCCATTGCTCATCTTTGTTGGGCTAAAACAAAAAAATCTTTAAAATTCATATAATTTATTAAACAATTTACACTGAAACATGCTAAAATAACTAAAACAGCAGTTATAAATATTTCCATACACGGGAATTCCTTCATGTGGACTTGATTACATAACTTTCACGCATTGAGGTGTCATCAAGAATATTTCTTATTCATTTAAATACATTAAAACATATTTAGTACCCTTGGTTGGGGTTAGTCCCCTTGGGTAGGTACTTTCTCTTTCATGTACAATTTATAGGACCAATTTTCTATAAGAAGTTATTCATAACATGTTTATGTTTCAATGCTGCTCTACTACTAGACAGTTTGTCATCTATTCAGGGATAAATATAACTAAATATGTAATTCTTTAATTAGTAGTTCCAGTGGCATTAGCATGAAAGATTATGTACTCGTGTGAAAAATCTGATCAAAATTAGTGATAAAAAATCTACAAAGATACATAATTATAGAGTACCTAATCTGCCCTATTCCTGAATAATGTCTGAGAATATTTTTAAAAAATAACACTATTTAACAGATGTTTGAATGGAAATATAAGCTGCAATCTGTGAACCATACCAAATATCATGTTCCATTCAAAGACCAATAAGTCATCAAAAAGCCAGAATGTGACACTATCATACAAAAAGCTTTAATTAGTAGATCAATTGATTGAAATACTGATGGTGATAGATTATTTTTGATTTTGATCTAGATTCTAAACTCATTTTCAATACCTCAAACTCTTTCAGAATAATGGTCAATAGTAATTTGTTAAATGTGGTGAGTGAATAAACTCTTGGTCACTGCTTGATTATGTATTGGAAGAAGGAAACCATAACAAACAAATGGATAAAAATTTATTTACGTCTGGCATTACTATACAACAATTGATGCATAATATTCACTCAAGAAAAAAATTCTTTTAAGAATGTATTTGGCTCCTTTGTTGTGACTGATAGTTGTATATAGTCTACAATATGTAACATAGTCTACTATACAATTAGAAAGGTGTGATATACTGAAAAATCAATCATAGAATCTGCTTTTATTTTATTTTTCCTGTAAGTTGCCATTTTTCTAGAAAGAGCATTTGCTTACCAAGGAAGTACTTTTCACTCCTCAATACATTTAAATTGCCTTTTATGTTTTACATCTCTACATCGACTGGCCTTTTCAATCGTGTGTCAAAATATGACTTCAGATCTTTAGGTTTTTACCCAAACCCTCCTCCATTAATAAATACTGGGTGCGCCCCTTTTGGGAGCGGAGGGAGAAGAGGGAGTTTAAAAAAAGAGTAAATTTAAGAATGTTCTCAATATATGCACAGATGGAAGTTAAGGTAAATTCTGCTGTTTTAACAGGTAACAAATATCAGCTTTCAGTGATCGATTGAAAGTAAGTTAGCATTTATCAATTTTAATTTTATGTGCTTCCTTCACTTAACAATTCAAAATACTAGCAACCAACAAATGAAGAATCTTGTTTTTTCCATCTAATTCCAAAGTACTTACATCAACTAAGCCGCCAAACCGAAGCATTGTGATTAGTGAATGCACATGGCTCTCACTTGTGAAATACAAGCGGGTTCGTACGTGGCGGCCAGGACTTGACACACCATGAGAGTACCTACACAAAAAGAAAAAAAGAACAATACAAGTATGATTTGTAGATAGGAAGAATATAATTTAAGTATGGAAGTGTAAAAGGGTCTCAGTACTTTCAACAAAATTTTTCGTAACTGCAAAATCAAAAACTTTTAATTTAAATAGTACTATAGAAATAGAATAATGGAACCTCCAGTAGGAGTGAGTTCTATTTTATGACACAATACAAGGTATGCAATCTTTGGAAACGCATTGAAATGTAATCACAATTTACTATTTGTTTTGTTTGATAGTGAGAATATAAGTAAGAAAAGAAAAGAAAAAAGAGAAAAAAAAGGAAAAGAAAAAAAAGCCTTACATGAAAAAAAAAATTTTTTTAGTAAACATTCTATTTAGCCTACATAATTCTCTATAGTGCATGTAATAATACATAAATTGCTTGCCAGGTAAATATGCAAAGAACCACAAGACTCATGGTTGCAATGGTATTCCGCTATGGAAATTTTACTTCTTTCCTACATTTTTGCCAGCATCATGGTTTGCTTAGTAATATGTTGATATTCGTCTTCATTCAAAATAAGTGTACATGTTGTTTTAACTATAAGTATTGCCAACAAAACAATACTCTGTCATCAGATCTTGTTTTACTAAAGAGTTTATTAAACAATTTTTAGGTTCTTATATTTATGTTTCATTTTTCACCTATGTACAATGATTTCCTGTTTTCACATTTACTTAAACAAACAAGGTTCACATACATGTCAAGCAGAGGGTTTAATAAAAAAATTAAAAGCGTATAATTGAAAAGTTGAAGAAAATTTGAAAATTTTCCCCCAAGGTTTGTCACCATTGCAGACTACATCCTTTTTACACCCAGCACCCCTTGATGACATCACAGCTCAAGATTGCCTTTGTTGTAGACCAAATTGATAAAATATTACAATTTTACACACACATTAGAGCTCTAGTATCAGACTTTCTAAGGAATCACCAGCTTAAAGCTTAAAGCACCTTGGGTTCAACCGGTTCACCGTTTCTTCTCCAGACTCTTCAATGTTGCGTTGAAGATCAGCTCGAATTTTCTTTAGAAGAGGCGTGCAAATTCCCTGGCCAATAGTCAGTTTCTCTTGCACAGTGAGACCATACTCCTGTGCCAATAATTTGTATTTAAATAACATAAAAATTAAGAAGAAAAATGTGGACACTGTAAATAGAAATTGTAATCATGTTCCTAGGAAACTCTCAATAACAAAATTATTTTAAATTTAGTACAAAAAAATTCCACTTTAAACGTTACCATAGGGAACATGTATCAGTGGGACATTTTTTCCCAAACTTGGTTCAGTTTGGATGAGAATGGGAGGGGAATGCACAACAAAATTTGTTTTGCAAGGTAACTCTCTTCTGTAAGTTTTTATGCACTAAATAAAAATCAATTTATAACTTTATTTATTTTTAGTAAGTACAACTAATTTATATAAAAAAAGTGAAACTCTTGGTAAGATGGTCTCACCTGGGGAATGACTATATCAGCGAGATACTTTGCATGCATGTATAATTCCTCAGCTTGCTCAAATTGCAAAGTATGCTGATTGTGCTGCAAATCATATTTGATGCAATCATAGATGTCTGGTATTTTACTGATGTCAAAAGTTTTATTCTTTGTACAGAAGTCTTTCTCTATTTTCCCCCATCTTCGACCCATTAGTTCCCAAGTTTCTCCATGATACAAAATGGCATCTACAAACAGCAACAATCGAATAATGAAAGTAAGTTACATACTTGTTCCACATAGGTCACTTTGTAACCTACATGTAACTTGTCGAAAGGGAAAGACCAAACACTCTTTTACAGTGAGTAATGAGCATCAAGTTACAAGAATATAAATAGTGAAATTGGATCTGGTTCTTTATGGCAGAATATAAGAAAAGTACACCTTTTCAGGACTTCATCAAAATTTGGTACTCCACATAAAACTTTGATCCTGCTTTATGTAAATTCTGTTAAAGAAGAAGAACAATGAGACAAGACCATAACATATGTTAAGATTACACTGATAAAGAGAAAACTACTACTGAAAATAATCAATCTGAAACCAAGTAAGAATGCAACTCACAAGCTCACATTGCACCAATAAAAAGCCTTAATAGAGCTGATGAAAATTTCTTTTGCTCATAAATATGTCATAGTAAATAAAAAAGTAACAGCCATAATTTAATTAAATTTTATTTTATTTTTCCAGTTTCCTTGCTTTATGAAGTAGGATGACTGTCACCCCACATCTACGTCATGAGCATAAGAGAGCCTTCACCTTAGGTAATAGAAAGCTAATGAAACAGAACTCTCTCCTTACAAAACCTAGAATGTTAACAACAACCTGCAAGTCCTTATGGTTATGCTCAAACGGATAAGATGTAAAATTTAAAAAAGGACAACACTGATTTCCAAAGACTGCAGACAACCATGCCTTCATTACGAAAGCCTTAATGAAATATTTCTAACATTTGACACCACATGTTCACCTCACAGCTGAAGCATTCATGGTTCAAAAGTTAAGTTTGAATAATTTGTAAATGATAAATACCAGTAAACATGTACATGAATAAAATATTAGTACAAAGGAAAATCAACTCACTAGAGCATGAAAACAAGTATTTATATGCTTCTTGTCTGAAAATTTTTCTTTTACAAAAGTGACACATTTTTTCACTTAAATGACAAATTAATGGTAGTGTAGCTGCTCAACAACCCAGCTACAAAATTCTGATAAGGAATTTATTAATAAATTATCTCTTATAACAGTAACTAGCTGATTACCCAGCATTGCCCACGTTTTTTCTTATATCATTCTTCATTCACTGTAAAATCAAAACAATTATACTTGCAGGTAAAAAGAAAGTATCATAATTTTGGACATATATAAAAACCAGATTTAATACAAAACTTGATCATATAAATGTTTAGTTGCACCTCCAGGAACAAGAATAAGTAAATCGTTGTGTATATCCACCCTTCTGCAAGCAACAAAGTTGCTTGTGAGAGAAACAAATCAATTGAAACCTCACCAATTAGTGTAGCACACAACTTCACCCTTAGGAGAGTTAGGTATAACCCTCCATAGGTGCTGAACTTCTACTGAAATGGCATCAGGTCATTATTCATCTGAAAGATACTGAAATCTGTGAATTTAACATAAATATCCATCTTTTTCGATTTATAATTTTTACACAACACTGCCTTCCCACTCCATCCACAGGGGATGTAGGGCTGTTTATCCCCCCCCCCCCAATAGTCACTGTGATATAACATCAGGATTGTCACTACAGATGTATCAGTGCTAGGGTGAATGGAGGCTTATCATGGACTGAAGTGACCTTGAGGATGATGCTACTTATTTCAGCAAACCCAAAAATGATGCATTCAACTATAATTTTGATCATCTTTGGTTATTTCTATTTGTTATCCCATTCCCACACTGTATCCAAGGGGTGCAAGTGTTGTCACTGTCAGCTTACAGATGCCGAAATCTGTTCATATGTCACTGATGTCATTTGTGATAATTTTTAAATGGCATCCCCTTTCTAAGAGATGCAAAAGGTGAATAGGGGCAGATAGTGAAATTAGACATCATTGGGAATATCACTACTAATTTCAGAGGCCCTGCAAACTATTACCTCAACTCTAATATAGGTCTTTTTCAATTATTTTTACATTTTATCCCCTACTCACACCCTACCCAAAGGGTGTTTATTGCTCATAGGGGTGACTATGGCCTGAAGTGTTACTCTTCACTTCAGCGGCCCAAAACATTACATGTTCAACATAAATATCAGTTGTTTTTTATTACCTAACCCCCACAGTGCTTGTTGCCAGACAGTCAGTCATCTGTGTACCGATTTTGGCTGGAATACCTGGAGCAATTTCAAAGTTGTGGGATACACACAGAACTTCCCAACCCCCACTTCAACCCCTTTGGAACAGATTTTCATAAAATCCTTTCTTAGTGGGTGTCTAATTAATATTCTGTATGAAAATTTGAATGTTAACTTTTATGTAACAAAACAAATTTATTTACCTGAGCAAAATGGCAGATACTACTTTCCCTTAAATCTTCTAGTTATAGGCAAGTTTCACTGGGTTTCATACCTAGCATTAACAATGTAAAGAGGTCATCAGAGCACTAATCAGTAGTACATGATATTATGCAATGGCGCATTACATAACTCGTGAACAATTCCCTACGAATATTGTTTATTACTTACCAAACTCTTTCATTCATCAGGACTCAATTACCCAAGTTACACCCTTTTCAAACAAATGAGCTCAGTAGCGCTTTCTCTTAATGTAATATTTTAATGCCATTATCTCAGAAAGGAAAAGTTGGAAGATAAAATGACAGGAAATTGCCAAAACAATTTTTAATGCTCTAAAGTATGATACTTTGTTTGTGTGATTTACTCCATCTGGTTACGCAGAAAAGGAACTAAATAATTATGGGACATTTGTCTATCAATGTATGTATATAAATAGTAGAGAAAACCACCACATTGTTTGAGAATATTGTAAATCAATACATAAAAATATTGTGAAAGCAGTTTCACAAGTGTGAGGCAAAGAGCAAACATTAATACACAATGCCGTTTCTTTAAATCAGATTCATTTTCAGTGAAGTGTTTACCTCTTGTTTTCAAATCCTCTCTTTTCACTTTCACAATAGCCATAAGGCGATGGATCAATTCTTGCACACGCTCACAGCAACGAACAGGATTCTTCACATAATCTAGGGCAGCTGCTATGGACAACGAGTGGCATGGATTAATTCGCTCACGATCCTCAACAGTGAACTCACGATCCTGTTGCATCAACTCATGNAGTACAGGACTGATTCACAAATTTCTCCAGAAAAATTTGAACAAAATTTCAGTTTGCAGACAAAATATCAATATAATGCAAAAATCAGTTGTTCTGAACATATGTAAAATTGTAAGAAACTTCCTACAACTACAATAGAAACACCACAGATCCTGGCTCTCTTGGTAATCCACCCGGGAGCAGGTAAATTCCAGCCACAAGAGGCTGAGATTGAAATTAATAATAATAATAATAATAATAAAATAAAATAATAATATCAGTGCAGAAAGAAAATAACAGTTTCTCATTTACTTGGTATTAAAATGTACACTGAAACTTACAACTTCTTAAATTAATAATTACGATATTCTGGTTCAGTATGAGACACGAACAATACCAGTAAGAAAACATTTTCTTCAAAGTGTACACCAGTTTAAAGGTAAAATAAATAACGAAATAAGTGTAAAGGATTGCATGTTTACTCACATGTTCTGGTACTTGCTGGAGTCACAATCATTGTCCAATAACCCGTTTGTATTAGCGCTCTTTACCATTTGCACCAGAATGGGCGTGAGTTCGCCTTCCAAGGCTAGAAGCCCTTTTGCAAAGGCTGCAGCTGTCATTTGTACGCGGCCCTCATCAGAGGCATAAATCTTCAAATCATGCCGAAATGTTGAGTGTAACCTCAGCAGGCCTAAACCCTGTGTGCCTGCATATTCACCTGTCATTAATCAATAATTCATGTATGCCACAATAAAGGAGCATTTTCTCATTACATTACGAATGAAATTTACGTAACAAAGGGACAATAACAACAACAGCAGTGGAGTGGTTATATGTGCAATTTTTAGTGAGGAAAAGCTTCTGGATCAGAAATGGAATTGCCAATCTGGAAACCTTGGGTAACAAATTCAGTTTATTTTGCTATGCATTCCAAATTCTAGATTTCATAAGTCCTGAGGTTTTGCAACATATTTGTTCTGCAAATGTTAAACCACACTTTTACGTTTTGGAGTCATGCATCACACAGTATTCGAACTTTCAGAGTACATAAGATACATAGCTCAGAAACAACCAGGTGGTTTCTAGGGAATAAGATCAAATGGAAACATTTACTCTCATGAAAGGATGGAATATAGAAAGGACATTAAATCACTTAGATAAGATTTAAAGATGAGCACTTTCTTATAACTTTAACCACTGATGTTGTTGTCATGCATCCACATACATGAACATAACATATGAAGTTCATCAAAACTAGGTCTCGATTTTTATTTATTTGCAGTATTCTTATCTTACATGAAATATTATGCTACAGAACATATCATATAAAATATAATACGTTGCATAAAAAATATCCCATTCAAAAATGTTCCTTCAAATATTTTAGTAGTTTTTCTTAATTTTCTCTCAACTATTTAGAATGTACTGAAGGAAATACTTTCAGAAGTTAGAATACTCACTACACACAATAAAGATTATTAAACATGTTGAGTCCACATGTTTGCACAACAAAACAGTAAAACCTCTTCATAACGTTTCTCAAGGGGTCACTAGACTTAAACTCTTTATGAAGGAAAACCACAATTTAAGATAAAACAAGTTCTTTTAGCACATACACTTTTCCCCTTCGATTGCAATTCTGTACACCCTATTATCTCCAGATGACTGCTTCAAAATAGAAGCAGGGAGGTAGTGACTGGGCAACTTTTTCAACACCTGAGAACAGTGAAACTCTACTGTAGGCTCTAAACTCATTATGGACAGTATCTGCCAGTAACCTATGAATAATGAGCCTTTCTCACCACTTTGGTGTTACGCAATGGCGGTAAAAGCAACATATTGGGTATAGCTCGGTGACCCATACATCCTAGCTCTTGACAACCTCCTCACAGTCAGAGACTGTCTCCGGAGAGACAGTACCATATCTTTGGGCCAGGACTGCCACTGGGAACTGGTCTAATCCTTGAGCATTTCTCTCACGCAATTAAGATATTCAGGTATTCCCAGGCATGGGTGGACATGCCAGGAGCATCACATTCTTGTCCCTCCCTCTCCATCTAAAGGGCAGCCAAAGGAGGCCAGAAAGATCAATTGGAGAGGATTTAGTAATGTCTGACTATGGGGTTATGTCCACAGAAGGGTTGGGAGTTAACCAAACAAGATTAAAGCCTTCTGAACACATGGGAATGTAAAATTCTGGGAAAGATATATGGTCTAATGAGGGAAGGACAGGTGTGGAGAATCAGAAGAAATGAGTTGAGAGATTTACAAAACAACATGGGTAGACACTGGACTTAGTGGGCACCTTCAGGAAGAGGAGGATCCGATGACTGGGACATGTCACTAAGATGGAAGAGAGTGTATACCCTGAGAAAGCATGGAATAGAGGAAGTCCTAGAAAGAACTAGATAGTGGATGCGGCAGAAGACCTCAGGGTAGTAAGATATATAATTATTTTTTTCACTCTGATTTCTCTACTCATTCAAACCTGTTCCTCGGCTATCTAGCCACTACCAGGGCCCTTCAATCCACTTTAATTAATTCATTTTCTAAATAAATAAATAAATTCTTCCAACAACCATGCGTCTCAATATTTAGACAATAAATTTCCAGGCAGAATTACGGGAAGGATCTTCTCATAAATGAAATGTACAACTCAAGTGAAGAATTTATTTATATAGAAGATTCAAATAAGACAATCAGAAATTCTTCATTGCGATAATTCATTTTCCTTTTGTTTTATTTACTCTTTCTCCTTATTTAACATTCTTCCTCCTTCTCCTGATCACTTTCTCATTTTTGCTTTGTTTTGTATAGCCATAAAAATCAAGGCTGCACCAGCTTCGCCACCTCTGCCTCATGTCCCCACCACAAGGAGGTTTGGTGCATCTACTACCTAGCTTATCTGTCTCTTTTACGTATTTCTTTTACCACCATACTATCTGCCACAAATTCCTCCAAAGTCAGATGATGGAGACGAAAGACCAGAGATAGAAGAGAGTGGAAGATTGCTGAAGACATGTCCAGGGCTCTGCACGAGTCATAAAACCATCGAAAGAAAAGAAGTAGTGTACAGAAGGCTGCCTCTCACTCTAAACCAAGAGGAAATGGACAGCTTACATTCGAATTTAAGTAACTGTTGTAAAGGTTGATTGTGAATGTATCCCAGAAACTGTCCCAAAACCAGATATTGCGAATGGATCAGGAAGTGAAATCACATTAGAGAAGGAGAAATAAGTTCATGTAATCGATCAATTCACTCATGAAATAATACAGAATATAACTGATCAGGGATCTAGAAAATTCTACTGTTTGTAAGAAACCGCTACACATAGGACAAATCAATGCTTCAAACATTATACAAAGGAACGTTATCAATAGGTTTCACTGTATCTGTTGAAGGGTCAAATTTTATACTTTTAAAATGTTTACCATAATATTTATACAGGATATCAAACATTAATGAAACAATTCAACTCTACTTGTTGGACAAGCAGAAAATTATTAAGACAAATGCAGACATAGCATCTCTATACAAACATATCCAAGGCTTGAAATGTTCATAAAATTAAAGAGAAGTTTTTATATATTTTATTTCATTGCTCATTAAATGTGGTGAGGATCAGGCCATCAGCTCCGCTCTTTTGACAGGTGGTAAGGTAACGCACCAACACTAGCCAGGAATGAGCAAGGGAAAAACCTCACTTCCTGAGTGAAAACCTCACTTTGTCAGGTGAGTGGAGAATGGAACCTGCGACCTCCCACTGAGCAGCATGTACTGAGCAAAAATGTTATCACTATGCTACGTCTGTAGGTATGAAAAAATGGAAAGAGGAAGGCTTCCTCAAAAATTTAATTGGAATTGATCACAGTAAATGTAAAACCTTTCATTTATATATCCAAATACATTAATTAGCCAAAAACAATTGATTTTTTGCACTGAAACATTCACACAAAATGACAAGGGCACAATGGCAAAGACACGGACACAATAGCATGCTCATTATCTTTCTTAAACATACATAAACAAGGCCTATTAGTATTCAAACTTTTGTTCAATAAAAAATATACTTACTATTCAATATGCCTAACAGAAGGGTGTATTGAATTCTCAAAATAAGACTAACATTTTCTTTAGTATTATGTAATAGAATTTGCCAATATATGTAACAGAAAATTAATTCAATGAATGCTTACACAGTTTAATGAGAAAAATTAAAAAGAAAGTACTGTAGTCTTTCTTAATTTAAGTTATATCATTTATTGGGAATCATCTTGTATTTCTTCTATGTACTATTAATAAACTGATTATTTTCTCCCATCTTCAATTTTCGTTACTTAAAAATACTCAATAACCAAGTTTTAATAGAGCACAACAAAATTACAAAGAACACAAAAACACTAAAAAAATCACTACCAAGCAATTGTGAGCAATACAGACAGTTAAAAACAGAGGTATCTTTTGAAGGCATTAGCAGATCACATAAAATCTAGAAGAATGAAATAAAGATATACTGAAGGCACTGAAACTCTAGTGTCAGAGCTGATAGGTTGGAAGAAGACCAAACATGTTTCTCCATATCCAGAAAATAATTATCACCTTTTATAATGTTTACAACTGCAGGGCCCCCATATTAATGATAATGTGTTACATCATGCACAACACCAGATCACTGCATCATTCTTTCAAGTGTTTGTCATTTAAGAGTTGATATTTTTGATTCAGTAACAAGCAAAAGGTAAAGTATAAACATAAAACTTTCATAGTTGCATAATGAAAGGATTGCAGATTTTTGCCCTAGATTAAGAGCAATAGATAAAATGCTGATCATTCCATTTATATATTTTGGAGAACTTTTATGTTAATTACTCGGGGAAATTGTACATTTCAAACCATTGTATAAAATTAATTATGTTATGTTGAATGAAAATGGGAGACGGAACCGGGGTTCGAACCCGGGACCTTGAGCTCAGCGCACTCATGCACTTACCGACTGCGCCATCCCGTTTTCCTTCTGGACCCGTCTACCATCCTCATTCAACTTGTGAGACCCAAAGACCTAACATAATTAATCTGTTACCTGGCGGTGAGGTTCACTGCAATCTAAGAGACTTCCATTGTATAAAACTCAAGTGAATAGGGAATTAAAATAATAATTCTAATTAATAAGTTCTCTACTTCAATTCAGACAGAAAGACTTCTCCATGTTGATCAGGAATTTTTTTAAAAGAAGGTGGAATTATTATCTTTAAGAAGACAGTAATTGTAATCTTACTTAACTAGACATCAGCACAATTTGATTATCTACTTTAATACTTCCTATGGCATTTTAGTAGTTATGTATCAACAGTTTAAAAGAGTTTTGTTGATGTATTCTAATAAGAATTTTGTCTTTTACAATATACACTGTAATTAATGTAAATATGTTTAAAATTATTTTTCGATGTCTTCCTCTGTTCAATAGAAATTAACTTTGAATGATCAATAGTTTACTTTAAATCATTTATATTAATATTATATGCCTTATTTTTGAAGGGTTTTGACAATAAACATCGTGACAACAGTTTCACACAATATATTGCAGGGAAACAATTTCCATAGATTTATACATTACTGCATGACCATAATATTCCAAAAAACATCAAGAAAAATTTCTATATTTCATTCTTCCTTTCAGTGTTTAGTTTCCAATGTTGTGCAATATTTTAAAATGAGAAAAAATTATCAATTGTTATTCTTGATCTGCTCATACCTTCAATAGCCTATGCTTCCCACCCCAAGAGCAACATCTGCCAACTCCAACTCATATTATAACTCTACCTTAAATAAAAAAGATTATAAAACATTTGACTTTATTTGGAATCAGGGTTGACAGTTTTTCTTCTACCAATAAAAAGTTCCATTGCAGAAACAGTAAATGTCATTCCATGTCATCCCTCTGAGTACCTACAAATGGAGGAAGATAACATCACGAGGGAAAATGTCCAGATAGAACCTTGAGATAGGGTGGGAGGAGAAACCCTCCAATGCTTTATTCAGGGACATTCACTATTGCCTATCACAACGTTAATGTAGTTCAATATACTTTATTGAAAGAATTGGATTTATTAATTTTTTATTCTCTGTACAAGGTCATTAAACAAAATATTTAAATTTCTTATGACTGCAGAATTTGTGATATGTTAATGAATACTTCATAAGTTGTGATAATTTATGAAATAACTGAAATTAGTTCTTTTTCTGGTTGATCTTATCATATTTTGAATGCAGAGTTGTCATTAAAACCTACATAGAAGTGTAAAAGAATATCAATTCTTGATAATTAAAATTTCAAATCATAGGAGATTATATAAAGAAGCTACAACTCTGATTATTGTACTTTTTATAGAAAACAATTTATACACCGAAATCCAAATCCCTATTGTATTCATTGAATGTCATGTATTTTACAATTTGCCAAGTTGAAGTAACAAGACAAACTTAGCAATATGAAAAGAATTTATGAACATCAAATTTATCAATAGATATTTTCAATTTTAGAAAATTCCCAGTTTCTATTACTAAGCCAGTAACTATTCAATCACTGGATTTGGACAGGCACATACAAACTTTGTTAGGTACCCTGTATGATATCAAATGAATCCATGTTTAACAAAAAATTATTTGTTAATTCTCTTGCAATGTAATATTATTAAATTTACATCAAATTTACTTTCAACTATTCCATCCTAAAATATACATTCGAACAACTAAATTCTATGTTTAATAAACACTCAGATATAAATTTATTTTTTTTCTTCAGTAATTATGACTACTATGTGCACAGAAGTTACTCTCTACTAAAAATTGAAGAACGATAAACTGATAGGATTTCTTTCTCAAAATATTTTTAGTATCTTTATGAAGAATGGAGTAATTTTTTATACAAACAATTTTATTCAGATTTTGAAGACAACAAAATACTTATCTCCAGTGCATGAAAATATTTATTCTCTGAAGAAATTGAGGCATTGAAATTTTGATATAATAATAAACCAAAAATTTACAGGTAAAGATATAATTAGCTGAACTGAAAAGGTTAAAATTAATTGAAGGCTGTGTGTGTGATTTGTGTATTACAAAAAACAATTATAATAATTTGTGGAAAAATACTTCTGAAGTAACACACTGAGAATAACACATTAATGATTTATGTCGATCACACATTCCACTTTGTAACATGGAGAAGTTTTCAAAGACAATTTGTTTCATGAAATGATGAAGATGTAAGATATAAAGCAGATAAGCAAGTGATATCCCAGTAGAAAGAGCTTATTCACCAAAACCAAACAACAGCTATGAACAAGTGAAAGTAATGTAAATTCTGAAAATGTAACATGTATTCCAAAAATGGAAATGAAAAGAATGCTAAATGAAAACAGTAATGAGAAGTTCACAGAAAATGAGTTGAGAAGAGCATATTGACAAATACGTAAGAACAGGAATTAAGTTACTGAAGAATTCAGTCTGAATATATCATTGGAGAATATTGAGCAATCAATCCCATTTTGGGAAAGGTACATTGCCAGGAATAGATATAACACAATAAGGATAACTTAAAAAACCTGAAATGATATGGATAAAGAAGTAATGAACTCGTGAAAATACAAAATGCAGGCAAACAAATTTTAAAAATTTTACACAAATAACAATAAAATAGAAAAAGAAAGAAACAAACCTAGGATGTACATTTACTGAAAGGAAAGTTATGAAATAAAGTAAATTTAATAGCATACCAAATTAATAATCAAATGCTAAACTCTGTCATAAGAGAATGTGAAGAATTCATAGTGATCAGAGTTCTGCTATTTGCGTGCTCAAGAGTACAGAAGCATGCTATTAAGGGTCACAGGTCACTTTAATTTCCTGGTATGACCAAAATTTTTTGATAAGAAGGCTAAGCGGACCTGTTTACCCAAGTGGAAGTTAAGGTTAGGATGAAAATCCCATGATGTGAATCCTAGCAGTCGGATCAACAGATCAGCTAGCTCTCACTAACTCCCACGCAAATTAACCAAGAAATTAAATTTAAAAAAGATTAGAAAGAGAGTCACATTCGAAGAGAGATCAGGGGCAGCGAAAAAGGTTTATGACATTAACTCTTAAATACTATTCACTCACTTTATCAATAAATTCTATGACATAACATTCCTAACAGCTTCTCTAAAATCAAGTCTTCTTTAGACTTTTAGTCCACGACTGTGAAGCAGTTCTTAAGACATCTCTACTAATAAACGTGAAATCTACGGAATGTCTGTGACATATTAACTGGAAAAAGTAATCAATGAAATTATTCAAAATTTTAAAGGACTCTTCTTAAGAGTTATTGCAAGTAAAATCCAAAGTATGCATATTGATGAATTATATAAGCAGAAAAACAATTTAAATTGACTGCTAATCAGTAGATGTGAATTTTCACACGCACGACAGTTGACTTTGAAGCTTACTAATGTGTGTGCCAGAGTGCAATTGCATTACGTGAGGTAGACAATCCACTGAACGTATTATATACATGACTGAATCCTAGAAGCAAAATTATATAAAGGGAGTGAAGAACATTGTTTTCAAGTACATAACCTAAAAGTGAAATGACAGCCAAAGAATTCAGAGGTCTTAACTATGTGCTTTGTTTATTGAGCTTTCTGTGTAAAGTGTATTTTCCTACTGCCTGGACTTAAAATAATTTTTTAATTTTTGAAATTAACAAAAGTCAAAATTTAGTATCACGAAAATAGAGAAATATGGAAACTAACATGAATTTAGACCACACAATGAGCACTTGACTCAATGATAAAGTTGAAAAACTTTAAGAAGGTGGGGCATAGTTTCATTGTGTAACATAAAAATATCTATGATCCTCCACATCCTTTGAAGGGTCGCAGAGGTGGTCAATTTTTTGCAATAAGCCCTCAAAGTGGGAAATTTGCAAATTTTCATGTTTTTTTGATCTAGTGACTCGGGTATTGATCCTAGACAAAAAAGTTAAATTCGTGAGTTGTAGGTCTAAGTAAAATCTATAAAATAAGAAGTTGTAGGTTCAAATCCATTCATTAGTTATTGCAAAAAAATCAGAAACCATCGATTTGCTTTTTTACTTTTAAGGTTTTGAAATGTAGTCAAAGGAACAAAAATTATTGTACTATCAAAAAGAATCAAGTTATAATTTTTTTAAAAATACTTCACCGTCTTTTCTTCATTAAAAATAAGAAATTAGTTGAATGGTTTTCAATAATTAATAAGTTGTACTTTTTGTTCCTGGAAATGATTTTGCAAATAATTACATCAAAATTGTCCAAACAAGTTGTGTAAGTGAGCGGCATTTAAAATAGTAAAATTGGTGGATGAAACACCTCTCCTTTGTCTTCTCTTGCTTTATAATTGGTTGTGAGACTTCAAAATAGCTCTGCATCCAAAAATGCCATATCTTTGTTATTTATTTACTGTATTTAACAGTTTTAAAAATATGCCAACTCATTAAAATAATAATAACTGCATTTTCAGTTTAGTGAAAAAGTTGCAAAATTAGTTATAAACAATTTATACTGCAAAATAGATTATTCATGTACAGTTTGAGAAAAATTGATTTTACCCAAAAACTCTTTAAATTAAAGTTTGTTTTTCGTCAATACAAAATCTTACATTTTTGTTAGAATTAATATTTAGCTTGTAAAATTGTTATTTTTTCATGTGCTTTATTGCTTCATTTGAACAACTCTATTAAACAATTTAGTGCTGATTTATCACAAATTTATGATCAGTAGCAAATAATAACACTCGATACCTATTGAATGGTGTTCAGTTAATTTCTTACTCATATTAAACAAAGGTACAGTGGTGAATCAATAACAAATAAATGGATCTGAACCTACAATGTCACATATTATAGGTTTGACTAATATCTACAACTCTCTAATTTAACATTTTTGTCTAGAATCAATACCCAAGGAAACAATGTCCTACCTTTTTAACAATTTTTTGCCTTTTTCTCCTGATGGTGTAGCCTAATGTAGAATATTAGATAAGAACACCAGGCAAGATAAGTTGAAAAACTCCAGACCTGTTGACCGGTGTTTTAATAGAGTAAAATATATCAATTCACAGTACCAATTTTTCTTTCAATGCAATGTAATTTTTTGTATATTTGCTTAAGAAATAAATATTTTTTAGAATTTTTGTTTTATTTGTGAATTGTTTTAAAATTTTGAATGTCCAATAATGATTGTTTTAAGTTTCTTTTCAATTCCCAGGCAAAGCCAGGTAGGTCTGCTAGTAATATAATAAAATGGGATTTATAAAATACTTTTTGACTAAAATTGCAGAAGGCAACAGATATATTAATATCAATGACTCAATATTTCATTATATTTGTTGCTTTGTATCAGTTCATGTTATTAACAACCACCCATCATTGTTCGGTCATTCCTTTCCCTACTGTCTACAAAGAGGTAAAGGAAGGTGGAATACGAACCGCTAGGGTGTCTACCTTGGCCTCCAGGATACATACAACGGAAGATGCGGCCAAGCTCCTCAGCTTGTATGCGCCCGGCCGGAGTCAGCTCTCCACCCCACTTCAGAATCAGCACCAGAGAAGGCTCCTTGGGTATGTCTGTAGAGTTCAACCAGATCCTGCTGCGCTCAACCACATAGACTCGCCACAGATCAAAGAGTAACCATCAAAAAAGAGGGGGAGGGGAGAGGGAGAATGAAGATGGGAAGGAAGGAAGGAAGGAAGGAAGGAAGGAAGGAAGGAAGGAAGGAAGGAAGGAGGAGAAGTGGGAGAAGGAAAGGGACTACAGAGAGAAGAAATGACCACCATGGACAAACTAAGAGTACAAGGACTGATGGACAAGAGAGTTGAGTTTAAAGGAGAAACAAATCAGCTAAAACAAAATAAGAACATTTGGAAAATCCCAAAATCTCACATCTTTACTACATACACTTTCATTAATAATCATAAGAAATCAGTTGCAAGAAATACATAGAAGTAAACAAAACATTTAAGTATTAGGAAACTAAATATAAGCTAAATTGCATGCATATTAATATTTGATTTGCACAACCCCACATTCTCTATTCTGCTTTTCTGAACTGAACACTATATCAATGCAAGGTCAAATACACCATTTTTTTAAGTTTGACAAATTTTAAGTGAGGTTTTAACTTCATAAAAGTTTTTATATTATCTAGAAATGGTCAGAGATGGAGGATGAGATGATGCCTCTGTTGATTTGGCAGAACCTTTCCTGATGCATCTCCCTGAGGAGGGTGATACATGAGTAACATGAGGGAAAATTATGATGAGTGAGTGTGGTGGTGGTATGAAAGGCAGAAAAAAGAGATTAACCTGAGAAACCCTGCCACAAACCCCGCTTTGTCCACCATCACGAATTCTACTTGGACTAGAACCAGTATCACCAGAGATTGAAGGTGGGAACGTTTGGCACTGTGCCACGGGTTGCCATTGGCAGAAGAAGGAAGAATTTTCTCAATGTTTTCGAATGTTACAACTTACCAATATGGATTTACAATTTTGAAAATATACCCTTTCCCAAATGTTACTTCCATTTATTTGATGGACTGGTTTAAATAATTTTGTTTTGTTTAGCAATTCATTTTTATCATGCCAATAATAAGCTGCCACATTTTAGAACATGAAAATCAAGACTAAGCAGTGAATGAATTTATTTCCCATTTTGTGCATTCCAATTATTCTACTAGCAAGTGTCATTTTGCAATTCTTAGCTCTCCAGTTGGTGCTGCATTGTGGAACTGAAACTTAACATTTTGACTGTCATGCTGCAGTCATCTCCAGAGATTAGCAGGAGGAAGGCTGAGACAGGAGTTGTAACCTTTGATCTAGTCGCTTCTAAATAAGGCTGCAGCATAGCAGCTGAAATGTTAGTCTTCAAATCAATGATGGGACATCAACTGAAAAGTCAAGAATTTCAGGCTGCAGAAACCTGCAAGAATTTTTGAAGCATCACTTTACCCCATAAAGCTTCAGAAAAGCAGAATAGAGATGTGTAGATCATAGTAGTTTCAAGAATTTAAAACCACGGGTGCCCGCAGGGTAGGGGGTAGGGGTGGTTGGGTGCAAAAGGGCTCCTGACCCCTGCTCGGAAATTGGAAGAGGTAGATCGATATGAAAATTTGAGGTTTCAGTTGCTAATTCCATAATACTTCATTGTCCATATATTGTTTAATGCAGTCACTTTCAAACTCTTATACTGTAAACATTACTCTTGTCTTTATCTAATGTTGGGTTTTGGTCTAATGTTCGTGTTCTGCTATTAGAGAATAAGTTTCATCCTCAAATGAAACCACAGTTCCTCTTTAATTTTCATTTTGTAGATAATTAAAACTATAATTAAAATTGTACTATTTGCCTATTTTAAATCCACATGCACCACCGAGAAATAATTGTAACATCAGATGCTCTGGTATTACTTCAAATATGTAATCAAATATTGCCTTGCTAAATAGAGAATGCACTTGTGTATCACTTGGTTTATGAAAACTCCCTTTCCTTTCACATTATACCCCTTAAACGCCACTATGGCTCCTCCCCCACATCCACCCACCCACACCAAAAATTTCTGCGGGCACCCTTGTTTAAAAGATGAGCATAAATTAATCATGATAAATTTAAAAAATACATAATTAGTCTAACATTCTGAAGATGGTAGTAATAATTAATGATTAAGTCGCAACAAATAAAAGCAATTGGAGAGACATAAGTCCTCACAGTCATGTCACATAAATTAATACAAAATCTTTTCATTAGTACTACCACATAATTTATTCCATATTCTGAAGGAAGAAAATTAATTTATACATTATTTATCATAAATGGTGCTTCTCATTTAAGCCAAATTTTTCCTATTAAAAGAATATATAAACAAAATATACGTACTTCATTCATAGGCATATGAAATAAGCAAGTATTAAGATGAGATTGGAAAGCATCATTGAAGTTCCAAGACAATAAGTAATGAAACATTCCTTTCTTCATGCAAATATATAAACTTAGGTTCCAGCAGTCGGTGTCCTTCATCACACAACACGGCAAATTTCTGTAAGCCAAGACTACACTAGATGTGAGCTTTAGCTATTACACCACTAGGAAATCAATTTCAAATGTGAGAGCACACATCAACAAAAATAACTTTCAACGAGTTTAGAAGAAAATGAAGTTTTCCAAAAGAAAAACAAAACAAAAGTATTATAGAAGGAGGCACCATTTATGACACTTATTAATAAGAAATACTAAGGACAGACAGTTTTATTGTATGGCGAGGGACTGAGACACCTGTACTAGAACCTGTACCATCATCCGAACTGGAGCCACGGGGTCGACCTTTAGGTTGATATTTCATCTGGACTTTGCGGTTAATACCAGAAAAATGGCCATACCTAGAATAACAAAAAGTAACTATAGACTCACAAATTATAATAAACTAGAGATGACATGATATTCTCATGACATGCAGATAATTAAGTTTTTTTCATCTTAAACTAATTCTCTATTTTATTTTAAAGACTTAATGGACTCGTACAGAACCCACCATTCCAAAACAAAGGCAATTGTAAATCTCATGAGGGTTGAAAGAAGCAAAGCATTTTAAACTAACATTACAGTTCTTAGTAATGTTTTCTTGGGTTTCAATCATTTTAATATCTAATCAGGGTCCTCTAAAGTACCAGAGAAAATGACAGTTTTATAATATACTATTAATCTAAAAGTGGCAGGTTTCCAGTCAGGTGTCCAGGTAGACGGTTTTGTTCGATTCATTCTATTAATACATGAACACACACAATTGATAAGTTGTGATCAAGGGAGAAACAGGCAGTTCATGAAGATAGAAACTTGCTCAGCTTATATGTATTCTGAAAGCTTCATAAAGAATGAAAGAGAAAGAAAATGAATAAAAATTGAGTATAAAGAACACAAATTAGAATTCACTTAACCTGCATCTTAGGAGAATTGCAACAAGTAATTTTACATGATGGGTTCACTGCATACCCTTCACCACTTACATTTCAAGCACACTTTTCAGCTGTTCCAGTTTCCCTTGCTTTTCTTCAATCTCAGGGTCAGCTGCATGATGTTGGATCTCATTCAAAAGACTTCGTGCAATGTCTAAGATTTCTTGCAGCTGTTTAGGTCTTTTCAATTTCACATGACCATCCTTATAGCCATTATATTTCTCAAAAATTTCAAAAAATCTTAAACAGAAAATTATTATTCACGATTGGTTTTGTGTTTTCTTACATTCATGAAGCACCATAAAGCATGAGTCTTACATTCAATAAATTTTTGTTTTCAATTTACAGTAGCCTTATTAGTGGATTTACTGGATAACAAATATTTAATAAGCTATTAGCAACATAAGTTATGGTATTAACTGCTGAGACACTTTAAGATGTGGGTATCAATCAGTTGGTTGCTCTTCGTTACAAATAGAAATTTAATCAAAAATGTTTGTTACACTACAAAAATCAATATGATGGATCGTTCATAAACATTACCACAATCCTCGATTCCAAATTAAAATATCAAGAGGATTTTTAGAGCTGAGACTCATAAGTGTGGATTCCAGATTTATTCATTGTTTTATTAAAATTGTGCACACCCTAAAGCATCTACAGAGTAATTTCTAATAATTTCTTGAATACATTTAAATGAGAAGTGTTTTCAGTCCATAGTGCTCAAAAGAGAAGTTGGTTGTAACAGTAAAGAAATTATTAATTTAAGGATTAATTTGGAGTTAGTTTAAGTTGGTATTTTGTTGAAAAAACAACAACAACCCGTACCGTGTATTGTATTGTACTGTATTGTATTCTATATATAATATTATATATTATACTATATATTATATTAGTGTTAGGTGGGAATTTTTTGATAATTTTGTATAGTCACCATATTTACACAAGAAGAGTGTAAAATTTCAGCAAAATAGTTTCATACAAAATTCAAGAGAAATCTATCACAAGAGTCAAATGTTAGATATACAGCTAAATAAAATTGTTTTGAAAAAGAATCATTGAATGGATTAAATATGAAAAAAATATTCATCAGAAACCATCGTGACTAAGTGAAAAAGTTTTCAATAAATGAAATTGCTATGAGTACATAAAACAGAACTTGGACTTTCTATTTTTTATAATTAAAAAAAAAAATTTGTGATAATTAAAATAAGTTTTGTTTGGCAGGAAAATTAAAAGCTTGCTGTACCCCAGCAATTCTACAAGATAACAATAGGAAAAGCATATAGTATCATAAAGTTTCTGAATAAACCTAATAAAACTTTTAAACATAATTCGTATTACTCAGAGGGAAAAACAAATTTGGTGAATCCATCACTTCAACAAACTAATTTCTTTATAAGGGTCTCTGGTACGACTTACTGACATTCCATACAGCTATAAGTCTTTCTTGAATCTTAATCCGAATTCTTGTGTCTGAATTTACTGAGCTTTCAACAACTAACAAAGAGCAATCAGCATAAAATATTTAATAACACTATTCACACAAATGACACAGTCCAAATCTGAATACTAACTGAATCAATTTTGGAAATAAGTTAAAGCAAATATTTACTTTGGATGTCGCACTTCCACCTTCATTTTTTGCTTTGGTGTTCTGTCACCGTGGCGGATGACTGCAACTACACAACGCAGCTCCATCCTAAAATAGAAACAAGAATATGTCACAAATGGTTAGCAAAATTACTATTCACAATGACCAAAATTGGTGAAAAGGAGAGGAAAGGAGATTAACAAGTTTATTTAAATCTTTGTACCCAGTGCTAGGCTTTTAAAATCTAATTTTATGAAAATCATATGCATTTTTATTTTAAATTGATCTGTAGAAAAACATGTCAACAACCTATTACAAGAAGCATGTTTTTACAAAAATTCTCAATTTCCTTTTCTTTACAAAGCCAATCAAAGATTTCTGCACAGAATTGGTCAAACATATCAGTAGGGAAATAGTTCTTCAGATTTTTTTAAGTCATTAATTTTCTCTTATGTATGGACAGTCTCATTTGATTGGAAGTGAAATTGCAGGCAGATTAGGGGCTCCTTTGGTCTTTCAGAAATCACAACTGTGCTCTTGCTTCCCGCCTAATAAACGCCTCAGCCTTCACTACAACTATTTATTGTTTTAAGTCAACAAACTCTAAGTACTTTTAAGTAGAAACTAAAAATTTTGTTTCTCATTTCTCAAAATATGTTTTGCAAGGGTTTCTGTCAAGATAACATTTCTCATAAAAAATCTAGGCAACCACTTCTTTTAGTTTTTAACCTAAACACTTTTAATCACTGTAACACAAAATTTATCTGCTTAAACATTAGAGTCCAAAAAAATTGGATATTGTTGAGGAGTGAAGACTATCAGTCTTTCTGATTTTCCTTGAATAACATGAAAATCCCAGTTGCAAGGGAGGTACAATTGACTATATATGGCGAAGTAGTGGTGAAGGAAAGTTTAAGCAAAGAAAAAACAGTTGCTTCCAAAGCTTCAACCCGTGTGCTGCATCCGTGTAAGCCACATCCCCAATGGTGATGCTTACCACAGCTGCAAGCGAAACTTTTGGAGAAATCCAAGTACAACAATGGCTACTTAGCCCGGAGAACAAACCTCTTCTTCATCCATCTGGCTGTGAAAGCTTTCATGCATTTATCAAAGAAAAAACATCTACCTATATTGTTTCTATTTTGATTGGAGGAACCCTCAGAATCTCTATTCAGCTGCTTGACTTTATTATCAATTAAATTGTCAACTTAATTTAATGAAGATGAACATACATACAATCAGTCTACATAACTTTTGGTAACTACATTGATAGCATCCCACATAATTTTGATATAATATTAAATAACAGTAACTTAATCCAAGTATCTTCTGTAAAGTATCTAGGAGTTCTCATTGACTGTCATGAGATGGAATATTCACATTAATAGTATTGTTAAGAGATGTAAGTAATTAATATATGTATTTGTTAAATTAAAAGGCATCTTAGATTTGGATTCACTGTTGATTTTATTCCATGGGCTCTTTAATGGTTGAGCCACTCATAGAATAGTAGCATGGGGGGATAGAATTTAAAAATTATTACAGATAAAAATGTAAACGTGTTAAAAAGAAAACCTCTGAACATCAGACAAACACATAAATTTAACTGTATCCGGTTACACTACAATGAAATTCATTTAAATTTAGTAGGATCCCAAAAATCTACTAGGTTTAAAACTAAGACATCCAACAGTAAATTTAAAAGTTGGAAGAAAAAAAAGTTCTAAGTAAAATGCAATTTCTGAGTTCAATAAATTACTAAATGCACTAAAATCTCTTAATTGCACTCAAGGTTCAGACTATAAAAAGCTGAATGATCACATTGCACTATAATAAACCTCACCCAAAACATATCTCACTTAACAGTAGACCTAATAGTTTTATAAGCATTTCACTAATGTACATTTGTTTTATTTTAATTTCACCCCAGAATTTGCTGGTGTGCACCATTGTTAGTATGAATTTATGTAAGGTATTTGACAGATTTTGCAATCTAATTGTTAGTTGTATTTTATTCAGAATTTTATTTTATATATTTATGATTTATGTATTTTTGGTGGCGTTTCATCTTCTTTATTGTTTGTATTTTTGAAACAACTGTTAACATTTATCATATTCCATTTTGATTTCTCTAGATTCTTGTCCTGAGTATTTGTATGTCTACCTAATTTCAAGTTATATTCCAATTTTATTGAATGCCTGATTTTCTTAATGTTACTGACATTCATACTTTATTGTATGACAGTTTGTATTGTTTTATTATTAATTTCGAATTTTTATTGGTACAACTATTAATTTTTGATGATTAAGTACATTCACCTCTTATTTCGTGATTTGTTTTACATTACTTCTGGTACATTCTCTATGTATTTAGTAAATTTAGTTCTAAGTTTTTTTTGTTTCTTTTGTTTGTGAACCAATTTTGGATTGCAGATCCATGTACAGTTTACTTTTAACCTCCTGTGGAATATATACATGTGTAAACTATGTATATTATGCCCATAAATAAATAAATACTTTGTCAGGACCTTTTTTGATAAACCCGTGAGATGTAAATAAAATACAGCCTTGGTCCTCTTCATCACAAATGTTCCTTTACAAATTAATCTTGAATACAGAATATGTTAAATACAAACCGGTGCAGGTAAAATGCTGTGGCCACAACACTGATGTGGTTTGCAGTGAAGCTAGGAACAAGAATAATGTTCACTAGAGAAACATTACATATTACATCTAGTATTTTTACAGTAATCTAGAATAGATATATGTTATTTCTCTGTGAAATGATGATCCTTCAGGAACTATCAGAAACATAAGCAGTAAACTCAATTTGCTGAAAAATGGAGATGTGTTGTTTCTCAAACAGTTGATTTAAATGAGCCTAACGCACACTGGACTAGATGTAATGGTGTTCAACTGAAAAGAAAAAAGTACCTACATTATGTATGTAATTCTATGTTCTGAATCATGGGTTATTACCATGTTCGGACTCTTTAGTTTTGGGTGGTTATAAGACTCACTTCAATAATAGTAAAATAAATAGGGTTCATGGAGTTGCCATGTTTGTTAAAAGTGACTTACAATGTGAAATGGAGATTGAATCTTTGGAAGATCTGAAAGTCTTAAGCTGTATAGCAACTTATAACAATGAAAAGATAAAAATCTCAAGAGTATACAGATGCCATGATTATGAGAAAGAAAAATTTATAGAAAACATTAAAACTTACTTAAACTTAAATAAAAACATCAAAAATCATTATATTATGGGGGACTTTAATATTGATATCATAAATATGGATGAAAATGGTCAAAATTTTTTGTTTATTTTCTTGAATTTGATTATGTACTGTTATTTCAGAAAGTTACCAGACCAAATGGCAGGAACATAAATACAGGGACGTGTATTGATAATATATTTGCCAAGGCTAAACTTATGTGTAACGTATATAAAATTAATCAAGTATTCTGTGATCATTTTCCACTTACAATGGCTATTGAAATAAAAATAGATAACACAGTACAAATACCACAAAATAAGGCAATAAATTATAATAAACTAAATAAACTTGCACAAAAACAGCCTTCACATAAAATATTGTTCATTCAGGACCCAGATACTGCTACCACCCAACTTATCGACATGATTAAAAAAATAGTTATAAATGCTAAAACTAAAACAAGTAAGTGTAAAGACAAAAATAAGGCATGCAAAAGCTGGATTACAAGGGAATAATTACATCATGTAATACAAAAGAAATGCTGTATAATATGTGGAAGGTGAACATTGTAAATATTTAGGTTTGGTAATAAATAGTAGACTAAAGTGGAATATCCATGTTGAAAGCATAATTAAAAAATCAAGTATTTAATTTATCTAATATACAAAATGTCGAAATTTATGAATGCCTGTTCACTTATGACATCACTGCTTGGGGAGGAGCATATAATAATACTTTGTCATGTTTGCAGAGAATTCAGAATCAACTTGTAAAAATTATTCGTACAAAATAAAAAAACAAAATCACCTTTATCACTCAAAGAATATTATATTCTGGAGACGATTCTTCTAAACTATCCCAACTTGACAACAAAATATAAAGAATCCAATAAAAATATAAGGAATAAATTAGTTCTACCTAAAATAAACAAATCTTTAAAATTAAAAAGTAGTGAAATCATGGAAATGAAAATTTTTAACTACTTAATACAAGTCTAAAAACAATACATCATGGTAAAAAATATATCATAAGAAAATTAAAAGACTGGATGAGAAAAAATACACAAAAACTAATTAATCTCCAATTTAAAGGAAAAAATCATCTTATAGTATAAGTATCCTCTGTCTGTGTATTATATAAACATGTTTTACATTTGTAATTTTAGTATTAAGTCATATTTTTGTTATTTTAGTTTTTAAGTTTAACTACATCTGCGCACAGGTTTTTTTTTAATAAACCTCTTGCAGATTTTATGTAATGAATTTCCCTTACATAAAATGTATCCCTATAACCCAGTTTTAAATAAATAAATAAAATTAATTACTTAAAAACAACAGAATATCACAACAAAACAGAAGATAATTTCTTTTAGTTATAAATAATTACATTCCCTACAGGAGTTGCAAAATACTGAACCATGTCTAATCCCTTATTGGCTGTTGATTCTCTCTCTCTTTCAGTCACCAAAACTCATGTGCAAAGAAACAATGATTTTACTCTCCTTTCCTTTAGTATAAGCACTCTCATTATTTCTAAAAGCGAATGGATTATTCCGTGAAAAAAATTGAATGAAAATATATTTTCGGAGCTTCACTTCTCCAATTTTCAGCATTTTTGGTTTATGGTTTGTACTTGTAAAGAATGTGAAAAATACCTTTTAAAAAATTATTTTGCTCAGCAGTTCTTGTTTAACAAAATTTTAGAAATAGAAAAAATTATCAAATTCAGCATCCTGAACAATCTTATAATCCACACAGTGGCAGCACACCAAAAGTGGTCTACTGGGAGCCTCTTTACTACCACCATAACACTACACAGTAGAGTGTGGGTGCGACCCAACATCTCACCTTCCCAATTCCCTCACCAAAGTCTTGGTTAGGTGGAAGAGCAAGCCTCATGGTCTGAACCTCACTATGAAACAATAAAAAAAAAAGTGACTTCCATAGCTGGAGTACTCTCTGGCATGTGATACACAACAGGAGTATGATGAGTACCTTGAAGAGACTGTCCAGTGACAGGACTGTAACACGGTCCAAAGCAACTGTTTCTGGTGATTTCTGTGTAGTGGTAGCATCTTCACTCCCTGTGCACAGTTAAGCGGAAGAACTTGAGTTCGATTCCCTGTTCATCAGAACTGGGTGAGGTTTTTCAGATATGGTTTCCCTCGCCTACTCCAGATGAATGTTGTTTTAGTACCTTACATTCCTCCGCAACCCAACGTTTTTACTTCCGAATTCCTTCATTCAAGTCGTGTGATTAGAAAGAAAAGCAGGTCTGCTGGTAGATTCTCGTTCCATTGTCTACGTAGAGATTGACACTTCTCAACAACCCACCTTAGAGATGCAATTCCTATGCTCCATCGAAGCGAGCTGAGAAGAGACTACCAAGAGAGAACGAAGGTTAGGTTATGGCGGTATTTTCGTTGTGTGCCAAGGGTTTGATGGGACGTTTTTTAAAAACCTCAGGTAAGTAGGGCTGGGGGAAGGAGGATTAGGGGATGGGGTGTTAATGCTCTAACTGAAACCAACTAGGATGGAAACCAAGACACTACTCCTTCGCTACTTCAATCAGCATTAAAGCCTATTATTATTATAAAAATTTACCAGCAATAAAGTACTTACATTTTTCCAAAAGTTGTGGGAACAATTGGAGGATCATCAAGCTGGAATGGCACAGACCATGGAATGTGAAGAGTTGGAGCCAACTCCCTCAGAATCATATTTCCCAAAATTTTGGCACAATCATCATAGTACTTATTAGAGTTCTTCACAAAACTGAATCCATTTACATCACACACAAAAGATTTTCCATTGGCCCTACAGACATAAAAAAACAAATAAGATTATTTTGAAATAATTAAGTGTTAATCTAAAAAACAAAATATAACACTAATGAATATTATATCCACTCTTCTTTTCTACTTTACTCGTACAAGTCCCACTGTCTACATAAATTAAATAATGTGTAACTTATAATCACCAATCTATTTATTTTAAAATTATAGTTAAAGCTTTTTCAGTGAAATAGTGTGCATCATCAGTCTTAAAAAGAAAATAACTAAACACATATATAAAATTTGAATAGTAAAATACAGGGAGTAGAAGAAATGCATGATTTAAGTCTAATAAACGCAATAAAAGGATGAAACTTTTGTTTTACATTAGAGCAGCGCTGTCCACCTGATGAGCCGCAAAACTTTTTTATGGTCCCAGAGATATAGTACATTTTACATACATTTATTCTTCTTGGGAACTTTGAGTCAAAAATCTATGCCATCAGAATTAATATTTGATGTGTCATGTCCAGAGAGAAAAACAGAAAATTGTGTTCTGAATTACCCAGTCATACATTACAACATAAAACATTTTGTTGTAATAGTAAATATTAAAAATAAAGAAATATACTATTGAATTTTTCCAGCTTGAAATAATGCAAATTTGTTGAGAAAATCAAAATGTCATGTTCCTAATAAGTAAATAAAACCTATTCATGAAATTTGTCAAGCAAAATTTTGCGAACTCCATCCCGTTCTGGTCTAATCAATTGAAAGTATATAGAAAATGGCCCATGGTTTAAGATGAACACCACTGCACTAGAGGAATAGAAAATAAATAATATAATTGAGGATGCGGATGCAAGAGAACAATGGGGCAAGTATAAAAAAATAATTTTCAGCTACAGTAAGTTTAAGAATTTACTCAACCATTGACTGACATGTTTCTGATATATTGCATGCTTCAAACAACTATTTGGTAATTGTAATATCTATTGATGTCAAAATCTAAATTCTGAACAATACTGACATAAATATATTCATTTTGGTAAAAAATGACTTATCCCATTACTGCAGGAAACATTCAGAAACAAAAATTTTTCATTTTAACTGATGAAAATATTGATTTATTTTTGTAATTGTATATCTCATTGTGTCCAACATTACCAGGTATAGTCACCAGCTTTAAAACAGAAAAAAACTATTTTGTCACAGGTAACATTACCAGTTAAGGAGGTATTGAAAATAAAAACAAAATATTAATATTCTCTGTTGTATTATCAAAAAATAAACATTGGCACAAAATAAGCTAAAAACATTGTATTAGTTTGTCCTTTTGGGAAAAGATAAACAATTTTGATTTATATCATACTATCTAGTGAAATCAGTCAATTTTTCTAGAAGTTGAGTCCTTACTATTATCATTAACAATAAATGACCCACCAGTACACCAGCTATGGAACATAGAGCATGAGACTAGCAAGGCACCAGTGCAGCCATCTATTGCAGTAACAACTTGCGCTGCCATCTATTGAATCATGAACAGAACTAGTTTTACCCAATATTGCATATTGAACATTGGGAAAACAGAATATAACACTTTCAACATGAGTGGGAAAAGTTGACTAACCCCATTCTCGCACCTACAAGCTCAATTGTAAAATGGGTGTGGGAAATTGTAAAATAGTAAAAGAGAAAAGTTTAAAGGGAACAAGCAAACAAGAAACAGATCAGTTAACAGATTGCACCAGCAAATCACAAGAGTGTTTCAGATGATGCGCTGATTTCTCAGAGGGTGCTACATTTTATACCTGTGGTGGAGGAAAACTGACATCGTTCTCTGTTAGAAGAGGTAAAGAGGACAATTGAGGTAGGGTTTGTTCAGCAAGTATGAGTGGCAGAGAGAAGAATTTCTCAACTGAAATGTATATTAAGGGTATAATATACATATATAGTTTCCTATTCTATTCTAATAGCATTTTCTATTTCCAGAAAGTGTACGTCATGAAAGCCCTGTCCAATCTGTATTTTCAAAGAGATATGAAGCAAAGGAGCGAACTAGTTATTTAACGAGTTCTTGAATAAAAATAATTTGTTTTAAATAAATAGATTGACTATAGATAACTTTGTATAATTCACTGAAAATAACAAAATGCTCTGCCAACAATACAACATTGTTTAAAACTAACTACTAGTAAAATGTGTACAACATAATTATTTTCCAAGTCTATCAAGAAACAAGAGTTTGTTTCCAGGAATTCTTCCAATTGATTACTAATTTAACAACACAGGGATGGCAAGTACAACAACTACTATTTTCTCACCATTCAGCTTCATGTATCTCACAAAATACGAGTTACTGTCTCTTGCTTCCCTCACTGAATGCAACATCATCTGTCAGATGAATAAACTAGGTTTGTTAAATGTTGAGAGAAATTTATTTTTGTGGGGATATGAAAGTGAAGAAAATTCTCCTGATTTTTGTGAATGTTGTATCTTCACATCATTCCCAAGTAAAATTTTTACCAAGGCAAACATAATATTCTGCTTTACAGTCAAGGTTTTTCATTCTATTGGTTAAAAAAATTAAGGGCAAATTTCTTTCCAAATTTTGTACATTTCAAGAATTTCCCACAATTAGATTTGTTATTTCTTTCAGTCTTAAAAAACAGAAGTGGATTTCCATGCAGCTGCACCAGGCATGCACCCTGGGTCCCGATTTTGGAAAACCCAACCATTTTTCGGATGACATCATATTTAATTTGTGACTGCACCTCACTATTGTGAGAGAATTACCATTAGATATTATTTCACAAAAGTTCAACAATTAGCCTAAAACTTTGTGATTATTATGTTATCATTAATAATGCTATATTAAAAACTTTATTGGAAACAAAACAATAATAGGACCTACATAATATTTTGTATTTAATTAAGAATTTATATTTTCCCTCCTTCACTTTTTTACAAAAGGGTCCAAAAATTTCTTCTGCGTCCAGGGTCTCAACTGACTTTTTTTCAGCTTCTATTCAAGGAGATGAACTTTTGCAAAAATAAACTTTTCATTATCGCAGCATCCAATGCATAGGTACCACAGATCACAATGGAGGGTATTTTATCACATCTGAATCAATGATGATCAATACTTTATTTAAGTAAAAAATTCCACAGACAAATTTAAATTTGTTGATCGAGCCAAGTACATGAGTATATTTACTTCTTTGCATGTTTTGTTATATTTACTGAAGGTCCAAAGGTGAAAGGCAAACTAAGAAATTTCTATGGTTTTCTTTGCATCTCTTTGCACATTCTGGATTACAGTACTAGATAATTGTAAGAGATTGTTTTTTTTTCTAGCAACACAACTGAAAGATGTTTCAGAATTAAGAAGATTTGAGTGAAGTGTTAAGAGTTTGAAAATATAAGTTGATACTAACAAACTTTTTCCACTGAACAAACAAGGCTTAATTCTATAATAACTACTGTAAAACTAAATTACCAAATGGAACTGTCACAGGTCATACCTCAGTAGATCAAATCCGCAAACAGTTTGTTTAAATGCGAGGCACACTTTGCGAGATATAAGTTTTTCAGCATTTGAAAGAATAACTGGATAACGAATTTCTTTCCCCTCAGAATCCCGTTCCACCTTCCCATCTAAAGCAGGAGACTTGCGAGCTTCTGCATGAGCATAATCAGGACCAACAGTATAAACCTACACAAAAGTAACACTGATTATCAATATCCACTAGCACAAATATTTCTACTCCTAATAAAAGATGACACATAATTAAACAATTCATGCTTAAGTAATTTCATACAGAATTAGGGCCATAGGACATGCAAAACTGAGATGGGGGTAGGGGGAGAAGGATGAGGATGTAGGTAGGATACCTAAAAAAATTTACAACCGTAATATACATTATTTTAATAATATATTATTTTTCTACCTCTGAAGGTATTTACAGCACTTTAAGTGACAATCAACAATTTCAATAAAAATTTGTAGCATTTTTTGCCAAAAAGATGTGCAACTTTGCTAACTTCAATGAGTTTTTAAAATTTTTGGTGGGGAGGCTATGTCCTCCAATATGAAATGGCACTACCCATAAAATGATACAGAACCAGTGACAAAGAGCATTTATTCAAAACTAAAGTAAAATATTTTGATGTTCCTTTAATAAAAATACTGGTCCAGTACTGGAATTCATTGAAGTATTAAAATAAGTTTCTTAACTACACAGCATTGTGTTAAGAAAATTATTTTGAACTCTAAAATAGATGATTAGTGATTACCTTCACATCTGTTCCATCTGTAGGCATGAAGTCTTCATAAATAAATGAACCTGTCTTTCTAACCCGTGATTCTGGAGAATAAACACTGCTTCGACTTCCAATCTTGAAGAAAAATAACCTATTATAAACCCGATCATTCTCGCACAAACTAAACATAGAGAAAGGTGTATAGATAAAACAAATCAATCAGTACCTTTCTGAATAGTCGCTGGCTTCCTCCTCCAGCAGAGGTAGGATAATATATATAAATATTGTGATCTTCAGCAGAAACAGGTTTCTCCACAAATGGTTTATTAAATACAACACCATTTACTTCAACATGGTCTTCTGATTCTACCAATTCATGGTCTGTAAATCATTAATAAATTCACTTGTGAATGTGATGAAGTATGTGGGTATAAATCTACTTGTTAGTAACTAATAATGAATTTACTAAGCAAGGTTATGAACAAATAAAATGCGCATATTTGAAAACACAAAACCTATCTAAGTTAGAAACTCTAGACAGTTGGGGGGCACGGTTGACATTTAGTGGGACATACTTCCGCTAAGATTTTTTTTTTAATTTAATAAATTAAAAGAAATATGCGTAGGTGACAAGATAACAATGTATAAATTGTTTTTAATAAATCCTAGTTTTAGGCAGCTAAAGTAAAATAAATATGTTTTTTCACAAATTGATTTTCCTGCAAATTATTAGAAGTACAAAATCTATTTCTCAACATATTATAAATGAAAAATTCCATTTTTCAGATACCAATAAAAAATTTATTTAATCCAAGTTTCTTTCATGACAAAATATATACCATTTAATTTTAACGTCTCGTGCAACATAATTGGTAAAATCTTACGTCTTGGATCCGGAGAGTCGCGGTCCAAAACAGCATATCTTGGAATTTCAATGCCTTCTCCTTCTAGAATGGAGTACACTTTTCTTCTGTCCTACAAATAAATGAGAAAACATCTAATTCAGCATTTAAATTTAAACAGAATAGAAATTTATAACCACATACAAAATAATAGAATATGAAGAAAAACACAAACCTGTATATCATATTGCATATGAAGATTGTTAATAATGAATGGAGATCGTAAAGTAGCATATTGGATAGCTTTATCCAATGGAAATCCTTTAGAATGGAAAGAAATTAAACAATCACATACTGGCCATTCTTCAACAGGTTTCTAAAAAAAGATTAAAACCAAAAAGGAATATCAAAATAATCATAACTCAATAAGTCACATACATGACTGTAATGTCATGTTAATTCTTACTTTCAAAATAACTTCCTCTGGAAAAACCACCATCTTCAGGTACTCAAATTCTTCAAGGCGTGTTAAGATTTCCTTCATGGGCTTCGACTGCGATTTTTTGGCCATGGCACACACCCCCACCACAACTTGCTTGCCCTCCTCCACAGATAAAGTCCCATCTTCATCACAGCACAGTTCTGACAGGTCGCCCTGAATTACATACAAAACTCCTTTCTAACCGATTGATTTTAACTTCATCACCCTTACCAACATTCTCAAACAGAAACAAATAAATAAATTTTAATGAAGAGACATTGTAATCAATAATATATAATATAAACTTGCAATAAGTGAATAAATCAGCAAGAACAACAAAATACAACACATTGTCCTTGTGAAAAGTTTGAGAACTTATGAATTTAAATCCTGATAAGTAATAGGTAATGAAAATGAAATGCAAGTCATCAATATAAATTTAACATATATATGTCATAAGTTGAAACTACAAATACATAGAGTTGTAATAAGAAAATATGATTCAACCAAACACACAAGCTAGCAAACATACGCACTAAAGAAAATCTAGGAAGTGAAGACATGAAAGAAAAAAGTAAGAACAAGTATTTAGAACTGACAGAAACACAAAACTATTTTACTAAGGGATGCACATGGCACATAACTATCATAAAAATACAAATTTGCAGGACAGGTAACAAAAAGAAATGATAAAACGTATACAAAATCTGAGAACAAACAATGAAAAACTAAAACTACAACTAATTTCTGAAATTAGAGCAACAAGAAATTCTGAACAAAATTAACATGAATAAGAAAGTGCAAGCAATATAATTAGACATCAGTAACTCACATAAACCTTAAGTAAGCAAACACAATCTACAAAGCATTATCTAGCATGCTCAGTTAAATGCATAACAATCACAAATACAGAATGTATTTTCATATCTGTAACTCATTAACACAAGGACATTAAATTATATAAATTATAAGAGGTAAAATAAAGAGGGTAAACCCAAAATTTTTATCATAAACCAAGACATCAATTCATAGACAGTAAAATCATTATTTCAATAGTCTTCCAAGATACAAAACTCAAACATGTCATTAGGACATCATTAGATACTTGTTTCTAGTATTTGTTCACACAAAACAGACCAATGAACTGAAAATAAAAATTGCAATAAAAATCAATAAACATACTTGACACATAACTATAAAATTATCTTCAAAAATGTTTTTGATTCTTAAACCATAGATTACTTCATATTATTTTAAAACAGTAAAAAGATTAATTATCCAGAAGGGATATACACCACCTTTTCTGGTAAAAGAACCCCAAATCATGTTTAATTTGTTTAATTTCAAAAGGTATGAAAAAAGACATAATAAAAAACATGTCAGACTTTTATTTTCCAAAAAAGAACCTTACATTTTCAAAGTAAATCAAATTAAAAATATTCTATGTGAATTCCTAACTGAAGATGTTCGAAAGGTCTTAATTTTTGGAAATGTTTTCTTCAGCTGCAATTATGGTAATAACACCAACACCAACACCAACATGTTACTTTTTGGCAATCCTTCTATAAGCTTAATAAAAAGGAGCTGAAGAATTCAGAAATGAGTATAAGATTGATACAAATATGCAATGGTGAAAAAAATTAAAGAAATATCCACAATATTTGTGGCATTTATCACCTATTTATTTTGTTTAAATAACACATTTTATAAACAATACAAGAAATATAACAAAATACGTCTCAAAATAAAACAAAAGAGCTTTATATCTTCACAAACTGCAAGTAGGTGAAAAAAAGGATCCTATTTACTTGAATCAACAAATTACATGAAAAATAAAGACAAGAAGATGACAAAAAGTCAAAATGATGCTTGTGAGTAACAGCTCTGCCTAACAATCAAGTTAAGAATACACAAGAAATCCTTATTTCTGAGTTTCTTTACACTCATTTTTACGGAGAAGAAATATTTGGATAGTTAAGCTTTACCAATCAAGGTGACATCAAAATAGTAAAGACTTGGCAAAGAGCAGCTACTACTGCTCTTTGAAAATATTATAATATTATTTCTGCTACCCCTTCCAGTGAAAGAAATACAGACGAAAGGCAGCATCTATTAAGGACTAAGCAAACCAAAGAACCACGCATAAAGAGAAACTATAAAAGAAGAAAGAACATATTTTAACAAAGTTCAGTGAAAAGCACTTTAATAGAATAAACAAAACGCAGGATAATACATCATTGATTAGATTTTACTGACAATGAACTAAATGGGAATAGAAAAAATAAAAAAACATGCATGCACTTTTCCGTACAAAGAACGTTTAAATAAGAAAAATCAAGATTAGCAAACAAAATTACTCTCGGCTAACAACAATGTTCTGATGAAATATTCTCAAATTTTGTACAATTAAGAATGAATATTCATCAAAATACATTCCAATGACAATGATGGCAATCACATTGAGATCAAATTGACAAAAAGATAAGATTAGTTATGTAATAATCGAGCTTAATTGAGTATAACAACACAGATACATTAGACCTCATTCTTAAAGTACCTGAATAACCATGATTGGAAGAAGAAACAAACATAATAACATCAGTAATAATATTGATGAATCCAGTACTGAACAGTAGCCCTCTGCTTCGAAACAACACACCCTAAAATATCCAACCTCAGAAGAAATCGTTGATCTCTAGCTGAAAAAGATGACCTATTAATACTAAATATGGATTATATGAAAACAATTTGACATTAAGTTGAAGCCTCATATAATAGAAGATCCAAAGAAACAGAGTTGAAGTTAATATCATGAAATAATATTACCACAGAAAAAACAGATTTTTCCTCTAAGTATTCAAGGTACTGTGAATAAAAAGTTGTTATCTGCGGTAATATATATTTCAATGAACATAACATTGAGTAAGTCCAATAGTATATCTGCATATACTATACAAGAAATTTGTGAAATACTGTAAGCTTGCCATCATGTAAATTGCAGAATGCTGAAAAACAAAGACATGTCCTCACCCTTAGAGATAGCAGGCAAGGTCCAGAAATGTGGATGCCAGCAGGGAAAAAAAAGATCAAGCTCCTTTTATTTAATAAATAAACCAATATTACAACTTCATAAAATAAATTCAGAAATATAAAAAAAGTTTAACAGGAAATAGTTAGAACACTATAGAAAGGTACACAAGTTCAATAATATGGGAATAAGACTGGAAGATCTTAGAAATCACAGAACAACCATTGAAGGGAAAGTATCGTCGGCCATCTCTGACATTAAATCTACACCTGTTAAGGTTCACAGGCAACATGTCCCTCACAATACATGGGTGATGCAGTATTTAATTATTCCCAGAAAGACATTTGTGGTTAGACCTACAAATGAAGATTTAAGAGATGAAGGGCGGTGAACAAACAAACGTTTTCTTCAATTCCTACATCATGAGATGTTCAATAAAAATAAATAAATAATAATAAAAACAAACAAACACAAAACAACCAAACACGAAACAAACAACCAAACACGAAACAAACAACAAACAACCAAACACGAAACAAACAATCAAACACGAAACAAACAACCAAACACGAAACAAACAACAAACAACCAAGCACGAAACAAACAACAAACAACCAAGCACGAAACAAACAACAAACAACCAAACACGAAACAAACAATCAAACACGAAACAAACAACCAAACACGAAACAAACAACAAACAACCAAGCACGAAACAAACAACAAACAACCAAACACGAAACAAACACGAAACAACCAACAAACAGCAAACACGAAACAAACAACAAACAGCAAACACGAAACAAACAACAAACAGCAAACAACAAACAGCAAACAAACAAACACGAAACAAACAACAAACAGCAAACAAACAAACACGAAACAAACAGCAAACAAACAAACACGAAACGAACCAAACACGAAACGAACCAAACACGAAACGAACAAACACGAAACAAACCAACGAACACGAAACAAACCAACGAACACGAAACAAACCAACGAACACGAAACAAACCAACGAACACGAAACAAACCACCTAACACGAAACAAACCACCTAACACGAAACAAACCTACGAACACGAAACAAACCTACGAACACGAAACAAACCTACGAACACGAAACAAACCTACGAACACGAAACAAACCTACGAACACGAAACAAACCTACGAACACGAAACAAACCTACGAACACGAAACAAACCTACGAACACGAAACAAACCTACGAACACGAAACAAACCCACGAACACGAACACGAAACAAACCCACGAACACGAAACAAACCCACGAACACGAAACAAACCCACGAACACGAAACAAACCTACGAAAACGAGACATATGGAAACGAAACGAAACGAAACAAACTCTCTTAGCATAATTGGAAGGAGAAAATAAGTTTACATTAGCTCTCTGCCAGACGAAAGATAACACAGGCAAATACCATAACCAAAAATTATGATACAAGTTTTTGTGGCATTAAATATCACTAATAATGAAAACATACATATAATAACACAATTTACTTCTTTGAATTTTTTAAATTTATTTCGACCAGTATGTAAAATGCATAAAGTGATACAATCATACCCTACAGAGATCAAATCTCTTGTACATAGGACTGGTCAGTGAAGACAGCAGTGTCAAATATTTATTGTATGTATTAAAAATCAAGATATAAAAAACTTCAAATACAAAGAATAGTTATAATTTTTATACAATTTCTTATAATTATAAAAAAACAACAATTAACATCTATCATTTCTGATCCATAACAATAGTTTACGTCTTAAATTTATTCTTCGGTCACTCAACATCTTTAAATCATTACTTAGAGCGTTAAATTTTTTAAGAGCTTCAATTTTACTGTTTTTAGGAGTTATTGTTTGTTTTTTTAATCACAGGAAGGGGTATGGGTAATTCCTAAATTAAAATAATATGATATTCAGTAATTATGATTTTGAATTCATTTTTAATGTAGGTCCAACCTTTTATGATTAGTGATTTTTAATTGTACAACAAATTTGATTATTGAACATACGTTTTTTGTCATGGTATTTGCTAAATATATAGATATAGGTATTTGCAGTATAGATACTGGTATATAGATAGAGATGGATGGATTGATAGATATATAATTTTCTTTTAAAGTGGCGCTGATGTTCTTGATATTTAAATGAAAGGGTAATGAAAACATTCCTTTCTTGCTTTATACTTTCAGGCAAATTCATCAAGTATATGAGGAAAAATACTCACTGTTGATTAAACCCTCTCTCTTTATACTGTCTACTGTAAAAGGTAAATGTATATCAATTAAAGATAGTACAGTCAGATTATTCTCTCTCATGACTCATAAGAATTGTTAACTCGTGAATTAGATTTTATACCTGGTCAAATTTAATAATTGATATTACACAATGATTCCGTTCCAGAATAGAAAATTCTACTGTCAAGCCCTTTCTACATGTTAAATGTAGTATACTCAAGTATTGCTAATAGCAGTTCTGGCTTTCATAATATGCTTCTCTTTCCTCATTGCTAGACTCATAGTGTCTGGAGTCTAAACAGACATTTTATAACAGAGGTGGCCAACAATCTGCTCTTCAACGAATGCTACGGGCAACCATGGGTAATAAAGGAGGAGATGTAGAGTAGACACTCAGCATCACCACTTTCCCCAACACTCAGATATAAAACATGACTTCAAACTTGGGAACAGAGCTTCTCATTAAGCAGGGCAATTGAGCAAAACAGGCTTTATAAACTCTGACTAACAACATACAGGGTACATACTTTGAAATTTATAAAAATCTTCTTCATCATCATCTTCTTCTTTCCCTTATGCCCTTCAGTGTCGGGTTAGCAATTGGATGTACTCCTTATTTTGTGCGTTGCGTGTACTTCTCGAATTGTAGTTCCACTCTTATGGGATATATTGGTAATATAACCTACTCAGGTTCCTCTGGACCGTCCAAGAGTACTTTTCCCTTCCTGTCTTGCTTCCAGAATTTGTTTCGGCTTTTTATCTTCTTTCTATACACATGTCCCAACCATTTCAGTGCATTATTTTCTATGGTTTTTATGAGTGGTGCAGATTTGAGTTCATCTTTGATGGTAGAATTTCTTATTCTACCTCTTCTTGTTTTGCCCACTATTTTACGCAGAAACTTCATTTCTGTTGCTGTTATTCTATTTTGTATCTTGGTGTTACTGGGTATGCTTTTCATTCCGTATATAAAAATTGGTATATATTGTAATAGAACAAAAGAAAAAAGGAGGGGAAATAGGCTAATTGTAATGAAACAAATAAAAAAAGAATCTCAGGGTATTTAATGAAATAAAAATATGGATACGCATTATTTTTACTTAAGTAGACACCACACACGGAGTTCCTTGTTAAAGAAAACGCTCTTTACCAAAATAAACTTGACTTAATTACTCATGGATACCCTCTACTAATCAACACTACCATGCACAAACCCTCAAAAATCACACGTAAAGCACATAACATTAACATGAATTTTCCCTTAAAGAATTTTTAGTATTTATAAATTACCAGTTAGTTACAACAATATTGATTAAATTTAAAACATAATTGCTCCTACTTCTTACTGCCCTCATTAATTATATAAACACAAGTGTTCTGAGCACGGGCCATTACGATTCGAGCTCGATGCACACGCTTTTCTCGCTGCCACTTAAAACATTTATTACTGGGAGCACCAGCGTCCTCAGGTTACCTTTTTATATGAGGACCAGATCAGTCTAAAGCGTAAGAGAAGATGGGAATGTCCTTGTCCAGTCTCAGTTCATGGAGTGCGTCCTTCCTTCGTACCAGCTGTAGGCCCCCCAGCGTCAGAAGCCTGCTTTCTCTGAAAGTCGGGGTGCCGCCTTGAAGTCCCTCGTTCTCGGAATTTCCGCGTTCACCGTCATAGTAAAGTTCATTGAAAATGAGAGTTCGTTCAACTTGTTGTAATGCGATTCACTAGACTCTGCGATCGCTACTCGTTACAAAACACAATCAGTTGATTCTCCGACTAGTTCTCGGATAAAATCATTAACGTTGAATCTTTGCAAGTTCTGCATAATTTAGAATGCAATTAAGTTAGTAATTAAAACCAACTTGACCAATACTTCACGATCAAAAATCTAGACATGATCTCAGACTCATCGAGCCACGTCATCAAATGGAAGTCTCTCGAAAATACTCGAATGAAAATCCGAATCTTGAAACGGTACACCGAAAAATGATCGAATGAATCTCTCTGACTGTCTCCGAACGCTAGAATAATGATCAAACTCTCGATCAAGCTCAAGAAGATGATGGAGCGTCTCAGCGTCGTATTTTATTACCTCTACTCCCATTCGGTCCATCCGACGTTAACTCACGTGAAACTATTTTGAAAACCATGTGACTCTTTTTCGCCAGTAATAACAAATTCTCCCTCCATTCGTAGTTGTCAGAATTGGTTAAACTTACAACGACAAGTGCATGTTTCTGACCACTCAGAACGTTCCTTCCTATGAAACTTTCCCACTTCAACGATGCAGTCTTTCTCAACCGTCTTCTCCAAAATTTTAAACCTAACGCTTTTTAAGAATAATAACAAACTGAATTTAGAAAGCTCTCGAACTTTTAACTGTCATTCCCTTGTCTTCAATGCGTCTTTTCTTAACCGTCGTATGACGCCCGCCCAATGGTTGCTGCCTCGTGATGCCTGCCGCTGTCTCTAGACAATTCTCACCAGCGACGGAACGAGCCCCCTCACACCCACGCACTTTAAAACCCAAAATTGGTCACAAACGCTGACGTCGCCTCCCTCAACGTCTTTCTGGTAATTTTCCGTTGGTTCCTAGTTCAAATCTAACGATGCCATCCCTTATGTGTTAGTACATTTCCTATCCCCTTCACACTTCTAGCCAAAATAAACGCGTCGTACTCAACCGCTCTTCTTTTCACTGAACTTTTATAACCGTCATACAAACAAAACGCAAAACCCTGCACCCTCTTCAACGGATTTCTTTCTCAACCGCTGGGTAGCAGAAATTCGGTTACGATTTCGCTCGCTTACGAAATATTTTTACTTGTACTGGTTCTCATTATTCATTAAGAATTAATGGATTCATACAATATACGGAGTTGTATATTTGTACCTTAATTTTAGTGTTAACTTTCATGCGTAAGAAATGTTTACTGATTGCATAGAAGACCGAATTTGCTTTCTTAACTGGTTGTTTATTTCATCTTCATATCTTCCGTCTTCTGATATGATGGTACTCATAGCCAGTTACTTGCTCCAATTGTTCGCCTCTCCAGTTGACCCTCATTTCTTTTCTTTCTTTACCTATGCACGTTACCTTGCTCTTACTTATATTTATCTTCATCGCCCTATCTACCAGTGCATATCCCCATTCCTGAACCATTTCTTGCAATTCCTCTGGGCTTCTGGCGAAGAGTAATATATCTGCATATACCAACGACTGAATCCATATGGGCCTCAAATTCCAGTTCTCCACTTTACATTTTTTGGTACGTCTCTTAGTCTGTTTAATTATTCGGTCCATAAATAAAATAATTAATAGTCTCCTTGTTTCATCCCTTTGTTGATTTTAAATTTCCCACTATATAGACGGTCTAATCTCACAGTTGCATTGACGTTCTTATATATGCTTTTGATGACTTCTACCAGTTAACTTGGAACATTTGCTTTCTCAAGAGCTGACCATCCTGTGTTTGTCTAAAAGGTCTAAAGGTCCCCTGTTCCTCTTCCTCAATTTGCCTTCTACTATTCTTGAATAGATCTTACTCATGCATGATGTAAGGCAGATAGCGCTATAATTCTCACATTTCAAAGTACTTCCTTTTCATATATAGGAACTATTATGTTGTCTTCCCAATCTCGAGGTATTCTTCCCTCTTTCCACACTTGACATAAATCTGTTATCCACTCCCTTCCTGTATCACCAATATACTTGATCATTTCTGGGGTTATTCCATCTGGGCCCGAGGCTTTCCCAATTTGGATTCTTTTCAGGGCTTTGTCCAATTCTCTCTCTGTTACTGAGATCTCTTCTTCTACTCCTCCTCCCTTGTGTCTCTCACCAGGTTTGAATTGCCTTCCTCCACATTCTCATTTCCCAGTGGTGAATAAATATCGTGACTCTCACTCACATCTTCCTGCCCACCCGTTGTTTCCATTCTAAAGATGTTCTGACCAAGAGGCCAATGGGATGACATGGTGCAGGTGGGGTGCATGATGCCTATAAGAGTACTCCATGAAGTATCTGCAAACCTTCCCGTTAAATAGGGCACTGTCAGTCAAGTCCGATTCTCACCTCGTCGTGGGGACTCCTGGGCAATGCACTCTTAGCTCAAAGGAACTTTAGAAGCTCCCGGGATGCTGGTGGTTGGCGTCAGTGCCTGCTTTTTCTCTGCAGAATCTCCTACGAGATTTTTCTAAGATTATGCGGGATACTCCTAGTCAACAAAGGGTGTAGCTAACGGGAACGGGCGGAAGGCGAATTTCCGGCGCCTTATAAAGGGAACCCGAGATAAAGGGAAGGAAAACCCCGACAGAAAACCCACAGGAGACTGCTTTCTAAACAGCAAAGAAAGTGGCTGTGTTATCCAGCTAAGTCTGTCCTTTGCTTCCATTTACTAGAGGCAGACTTTCTTCTGTATCCTTTCCTATATGGTCTCTCTTGACCAACTGTTGTTTGTTTCGACCCCAACAGTATTCGAGGCTGAAGGGAGTCTCTTTTATGACCTTCCTAACTTTACTCTTTAGGGGAGTAAACCCACCCAAATCCCGCTGGTCGGAAGTGGTAAGGACCTGCCCTATCCGTCACCGAGGTGTAGGATTAAACACCCACTCATGGTTTTCAAATTGATTCAGAGTAATTTAGAAAATCCACCCCCAAGGGGGTGAAATATTTTATGCATGTATTCCATCATAACTCTGAAGTGCCTCCAGCAATTTCAACCATACGTGATACACAGGTGACTATGACAACAAGCACTATAGGGGTAAGATATCCCTAGGGTGGGGGTGAGAATGGAATGTAAAAATAATCGAAAAATCCGATATTAGAATGGAAACCATACTTTTCGGTGCCTTTGGGATGGATAAGGACGTCCCAGATGATTTCTAAGTTACCAATCAGTCCACATTGTAGATTACACACCCCTAAAATCCCTAGGGTAGGGGTGGGAATGAAGGACAGGTAAACAATTTTTTTAAACGACCAATATTGTTGTATAAAACATTTTTGGGACCGCTAAAGTGAAGTGACAATCTCATTGCCCAGATAAGTACACGATCACCCCCTATATGGAATAAACACCCTTTATGTAGGGGTGAGGAGAGAAATGTAAAAATAATCGAAAGTGACCGATATTAGTGTTAAGATCGTTGTTGTCGTTGCCGCTGAAATTAGTAATGACATTCACGAAGATGTCAAAGTTTACTATCAGCCCGTATAAACTCCAGCACTCCTAGGGAGGGGAATGCCATGAAAAATATCGCACATGACATATCTGTGACGAGTCCATAATTTTCGGCGTCGCTGAGTTGATAGTGAAATCCCGATATTGCGTAAGTCTGAACTCAGCCCTCATGAAACAAGCCACAACGGTAGTGGGTGAAAATAGGTTTATGAAAAAAAAAATGAAAACAAATATTGAAATACAATACTAATAAGAATGCATCGGATATTTAGTTTTAGGGTTGATAAGATTTTTAAACTACCAGTGCCATTAAGTTCAAGTAGAGATCATTAGGGGCATAGTAACCTTAGAGCTGGGAGCGGAAAGGGAGAGACGTAAAAGACCGTTATTAGGGTCGAGTCCATGGTTATTGTATATTCTGAGATAAATAATCGTATTTCAAATGACATATACCCTTCAGGCCACATGAGGTGCACGACGCCCTAGGTGGGGGTTGGGAAGAGCGTGACACAAAAAATATCAAAAATGCCCGCGAAGAAAGGATTATACAAAAATTCAGTCCTAAGGGTGTGAAATGGGAAATTAGCGTTTTCAAAAAACGTTTTTTGAATTACATGAGTGAAAACATGGGATTGAGGGTACACGTCAATACTATGAAACCTGAAACATTAATGGATTACATTCTCAGTGGATATCAATGATAGGAGAAAAAAATAAAATGGGTAGCATATTACAGAATTTACGCGAGCAATGCCGCGGGTACCCAGCTAGTATTGTTATAAATATAAAAAATGACACTCGTTACATCGCAAGATTTCAGCGGAACTGAGTGCGACTGTCGCAACAGATTCGTCGCAACGGAATTGATTGGTGGAAAACCTTCACAGTTGTCGTGGAACCGTTACAACGGCTGTGTGGCACAGTGAGGCAATGAACTACTAAATGAAAGAACTCACGGAAGGGTTATTGGGTTGAGCAAGTCGCCTTAAATCTCACTGAAGAAAAAAACAGATTTTTTAAAGAATGTGACATTTTTTGATTAGTTATCGCTTTTAATTTTTCCTTGAGCAGTGACTTATTCCCCGACATTTCCAAAATCAGAAAATTCCCAGACTTTTCCCGGTCGCTTACCACCCAGGAATATAAATTTACATGCATAACATTTTTCTCCCTGAATGAAAATGGCTCAATTTAAGGGAGAAAAGAGATTTCAATACGCAAAATTCGCTGTATGAACGACGTGCTTGACCCACGCTTTGTAAAGGACTTACAGCTCAGAGATATATATCGAGATTAATGGGATAGAAGTCCACAAAACTAAAAGTTTTCGTTTTCTTCACCGTGCTGAAGGCGTACTTTCCCCGAAACCCGCAAGATTAATCCACGCTTATCGCGCTGCGAGCGTGGGCCAGAGCGAGATATCCGTTTGAGCGTGCCGCCCGGCAGAGTTGGCGACAGGAGCGGGTGTTATGCAGTCACGAGTGGGGAACGCAGTTCAGTGTGGAGAAGACAATTGACCGCAAAGGAGATCAGAACAATTCCGAGGGGAGAAGAGACCGAACGGCTACAGCGTTTCGATCGGAGCAGAACTGGGAACGCACCGAGCGACACAAGGACGCGTAAAAGGGCACACCCTTCTATCCTGCGGGTCAAGTATGCTATCCAACCGCGCACCTGTAAAGCAGTTGCCAGGGTTTGGGCGGCGTATGAGCCGACGAAATTCGTCCCCGCTCGCTCGATCGACGAACTGCTAGCCATTCGGTCGATAGCGATTTTTCTGATGCGCTCGGCGGCTTCCCGCCGACATCAGTTGATGACCCTGCTGCACGGGGCCGAGGCTAGCGGTGTACGGTTTCGTTTGCTCCGCGCATCCCCACCCTTCATATGCGACCACTCGGGTGTAACTACCGTCGACTATCGTGCGCCTGACACCTTGGGAACCAGAGGAAGTAGGAGTGAGAGCTACCTTCGCACCAATTTTTAATTTTGTTTTATTCTCTCCAAAAGGTGCTAAATTGCATTTAATGCGTTATTCCTCGAGTATCAATGGAACATCGTGGCAAAAGTCACTCTAAGTATCACTCACAAATGTCTGCATGTTTACCTAGGGTCCTCTCGATTCACGGTATCGCTCTCTGATAAGGAGAATATTTATTTTATGTTTTTCTGATTGATTTAGTGCAGGACAAACTGTTAAGTCAGAATATATATAAAAGCGAAATACCACTCACTGACTGATCACGAAAAAACAGAAACTATGAAGTCTACAAACTTGAAATTTAGCAGCTAGGTTACTCACAGGGGCGTAGACATCAGCTAAGAACGGATTTTACGAATATTCATCCCTAAGGGGGTAAATTGGAGATTCATGTATGTGTATCCCACTGCAACTCTGGAATGCCAGGAGAATTTCAACCAAACGTGATATACAGACGACTATCTGACAACAAGCACTGTGGGGATAAGACATCCCTGGCATCGCTATGGAGTGGGCGAGAAGGGAGTGATATATAAACAATGAATTCTATATTAGATTTCAAACCATAATTTTTGGTACCGTTGAGGTGGATCAGGACTCCCCCAATGCTATGTGAGCTCACAGGTCCACATTGGAGAGAATACACCCCTAGGGCCTTTGGGGTAAGGCTGGGAATGGGGAGGAAGGTAAAAATAATAGATAACTACCCATGTTGGTGTTGAATACATCGTTTTTGGGTCCGTTGAGAGAAGAATGACACTCGATGCCACTTAAGTACACGATTATCCTCTATGAGTATAGCAGGGCAGAAAAGCGTTAATTGTTAATTAACGAGGTTAACATTTTGTTTAACTTTTAAAATAATTTCTAAAACCATTAACGCTTTTATTGACTTCATTTACATTTATCTTGTTAAGTTAAACCCATTAATTTTTAAGTATTGTTCCCACGGATCAAAAATGTATCTATCTTGGTGGTCTTGAACCGACGATTTTAATTCTCAAGGATATCGGAGGTAACCGCCTTTTCCTGTGAAATGTCGGTAAATGCTCGGACATCATATGCTCTTACCTCGATGAATATAAAGTGCTCAATACATCAGTACGGTCTGCGATTCCCGTGCTATACGTAGCAGAAGGGTCTGAAATTGGAAATCAGTCGTCCTCGAGGACACATCGGGCGATACAGTCGTGGGAACAAGGGTTATTCAGAAAGGGGGGGTAAGGGTTAGTCAGCTAAGGGGGAACAAGAGTAACTCAGATAAGGTGATACGCGCCATGGCCATATAATTAAGTTCTCACTAGGATTCATGGATTCCATTCGCGAATGCTATAAAAATAGTAAAAATATTCAGCCATTTATCGGTTTGCGGCGGCCCACTTCCCACTTCTATTCCCACCCTCCGACTAGTGGACTGACCTTGAATTCAAAATCTAGAGCGAACGAAACCCAAGAGAAAAAAAACAAATTATTTACTTCAATCTTGATGTATTTGTGTTCTGTTTTTTCACATCGTATCACAACTTCATATTCCCTAAAAGAAAGCGGTTGACGGTTTTCACTGGAAAATATATTATATGAGGTACACATTATTCGTCTCAGATGAAAATTTTAATGTGTTAAT
>NNCF01127741.1:658309-681886 GCA_002313205.1 Laupala kohalensis | reverse complement strand
TATATATATATATATATATATATATATATTCACACTTGCTATTTCAAACAGAATATACAATAAATACAAATATCTAATTTTTCTCTACTCATTCTACCTATTCAATTATCTTTTAACGGTTAACTTAAACTTCCGTTAAATTTCCAACAGCAAACTAACGCTTTAACGATTAACCGATTAACGAAGTTAGCTTTTGGAGAAACGGGTTTACGGTCAACAAAGTTAAATTTCAGATTTTTAATTTGCCAATCTCTGCCACTGAGGAGTGAAGATACTTTGGGCAGGGGGTGAGAAGAGTATAAAGTGTAAAAAAACCAAAGTGACTGATATTGGTGTTGAGATCGGGGTCTCTAAAATTATTAATAATAATCACGACGCCCAAGTCCACGAACAGCCCCCATACACCCCTACCACTCTTGGGAAGTGGATGCCATGTAAAACGATCGGCAATGACATCCGTGAAGGGTCCACTTTTTTCGTCATCGCTGAGCTGATGATGACATCCTGATATCGTGTAAGTCTAAATTCATCACCCATGCATGGGAGGGTGGGAAGGAGATAAAGGAAAAAAAATGGAAATGCCCGGTTTTCATCGGACCCATAGTTGCCAGAGTGTCCGAGATACTACCAATGCCGTTGAGTTCAAGTTCAGAGCACATCGGGGCACAGTACTCTTGAGCTTTTTTTTTTTTTTTGGGGGGGGGGGGCTTTAGGGCTCGTCAATATCGAGGTCATTAGAGCCCCTACTCTTGAACTGGAGATGGCAAGGGCGAGAAGCAATATTATCGGAAAATGATACATACTAGGGTCGAAACCATTGATTTCGAGGTTTTGAATATGAATAATCATACTACTGATGCCGCAATGTAACCATTCAGACCACACGAAGAACACGACACCCCTACAGATGGAGGTTGGGAAGATAGTGGCACGTCATGTACAAATATTTAATCAAAGAAGGCGGATATTTGCGTTTAATCCATAGATTTGCGGTCTTTCAGAAGAACAGTGACCCGTTTCAATATAAGTTCAGCACCTATGAAAAGTCAAATACCCTTTCTTTTCATACGAGTTAAGTGATGTGCTAAGATTACTAGTGACGTTTTGATTGGTCTCTCGCGGGCAATTTATGTTACTTGTTCAAGGGTAGATTCACCCATGAATTTGTTTATTCTTGCTCCAGGGAATCACAAAATACAATCAAGGTTTGCATAAAATTTGTATCATGAATTTGTAAAATTAGGATTCTACATGCATGCTCTCAAAAGTTAGTAAGTAAAACTATTCTGATTTTATAAGTTATTTTTTCTGACGAAAAGATTGTATAAGCAAAAAAAAAATCACGGGCAACGCCGGGTAATCAGCTAGAATTAAAAATTGAATTAATTCTAGAATACCTCTCAGTCAGTGTTTTAAAAAAACTAACAAGTTTTCTTAATTGCAACAGTGGAAACAAGGGATTACGCGCCAATACTATCAAGTCAACATTAATGGATAACATTCTCACTTAACATCAATGGGGAAGTGAGAAAGAATAAAGTTGCAGACATATTATGAAATATTACAGCTTGAAAAAACCTACGTATTAGATTACTTTCATTGCTTCAAGTATTAGGTAACAACACTATCTAGTATAACAACAAACTCCGTAGTGGGGTAAGTTGTTACAATGTACACTTATGTATAAAACTTTTAATACTGTAAATTATCGCTACGTAATTGTTTTCAAAATACTTTTTAAGATATTCAACAATTTTAGTGAACTTAAAAATGTGTTTCGTTAAAGTACCCATAATAGTATTTTTAATATAAAATATTGTAACAACTATTCCCGGTCTCCCTTTTATCAGCAAAAGCAAAATGAATTTTTACTTTCTTATTTAGTCTGGAAAAAATTACATTTTTGAAAATATGAATTTTCGCTTACCATTTCTACTTTTTTAAGGGTCATTTGTTTCTTACGTTTTAGCTACTTATACCATTAAGAGATAAATATGTATAAAATCTAAGTAGTCAATGAATCTTTGTTGGGCCACTCGAGATGGTTTGTTGTTTTTTTCTTTTCTTTAATTCCAGTAACTGTCCGTCAGAATCGAAAGTCCCAGCTTAACATTAACTTCCATCCTAAAAGTTCTACAACTAAATTTGCAAAATAGGAGTACTTTTTATTTTTAATGCATGCTGTTTGGTCTAATTTACGATAAACAGGAGTAGTCGTTTCTGAACGATTCACTATCAAAAGTATACAATATTCCGTTGCAAAGAAGTATACATTCCTAATTTATTCATTGGGGGAAATTTGCATGCTTGTATTCATTCTCCCCTCCTAAATTGTTTCTCAATTTCGATCGTAGTAGCGCGTAAGTGGAGAAACATTTTTCAATTAAAGCAATACTTCCAGGTTTAAACAAAACGTCTTCTTACAAAAATAATTGAGTTTGTCCACTGAATTATATAGTAAATCTTCAGCGCCAACAATAAATTGACCACAGCAACAGTGAGCCATGAAAGAATAAATGCAGTGCACAACAAAATCTACAAAAAACAAATAAACCCCCGGGTTTTTTCTTCTCAACCTTGACTATACCTATAACATTCTTATAAAGTATACACGAAAAGACAAGCAATTTGTTTGTGCTGCTCGTTGCATGTTGCTGTTGGAACGCGGGACTGTATGTCGGGCATTTATTCAAATCTCCACTAAACATATTCATCAACCCCAAAAGTGTGAGCATTTTTCTAAAGCACAAGACAGTTTCTTAGTAAGCAGGGTTAGAAGTAACGAAAAAACCTAGAAGCAGGTACGTAGCCAGACGGGGAGCTAGCTCCCACCCCTCGAATTATGTTATAAATTGGAATGAAAGTACTTTACCCGCATAAAATAATGTTTATTCACCATTTGTCAACTAATTAACAACGCTATTATAATTGAACAAATTTTTAGATAAAAGGATCAGCAACTTTAATCTGAAAATCAATTAATTTTGGGCGAAAAGTCTTCCCCCACAAAAAAAGAACATTCTGGCTACGGACCTATCTGCAAGCGATGAAAATACCAAAGTTAACGAAGATTATAGGTTACATGCCATGGAAATACTTCAATTATTCAAGCATTCAAGTGTCTACAAAAATAAATTAGGAAAAAGACAAGTTTTGGTGAAAATTAAAAAAATCAAGACATTTTTAAGAAAGTGTGTGTTCGAAATGATTGTGGGTATAGTACCCACCACCTACTTCTTTATTTCGCTGATATATTCCGAAAGGGCTCTAACTTCCACTTCAGTGAAGTTTGTCTTGCCTGACAACATCGAATAGAGATAAAAAGGGCTAAGAAAGGGTCACGCAGGTCTAGTTCTCTCCGTTTTTGAATGGAACGAGGAAACAGAAAGCGCATTATGTGTCACGGAAGGAACAAAAGAAATTCAAGAAAATCATTCTCGTAAGCAATAATTAAAGTGTCAATAAAGTTAATTTTCATCCACTGGTGGCGCTAACAACTGTGGGGCCTTACTTCAAAACATCTATGCGGAAGGTCCTCAAATAATTTTGATTTCATTTTCAAATCATTCAATTCTAGATATTTACCATTATATGTTGATCGATCAGTTAATTTATTTCTGAATAAAAAGTTACAATAAAAAGTTACAGACTGCTTTGGAAGATTTTAAACTTTTAAAAACTCAACAAGGATATGACGAGTCTTTGCTAAGTTATTCAGTTTGACTCGTCAAGTATATTCATGGAGTTAGATTTTAACGATATATATATTTTACGAACTATAATATGATATATTTTAAAAATATCTTTACTTCAAAAAACTTCCAGTTTGCAGTTACCAACAAAAATGATAAAGACCCCACTGACACAATGAATACAGCGCATAATACAACTCTTCATTACAAATACCAATGAATCAATTACCTTGGGAAAAAAAAGACAACGAAGTACACATTTCAATGTTCTTCACGATAAATTTTTGGAATAATTTGGGAGAACATCGAAAAAGGAGAGCCATTCATAACAGAGTAATGTAACTGTTGATTCCTTAAATTAGAAAAATTACAATCAATGAAAAACCCATTCACAAGATGTATTTACACTAAAAAATGGCATCACTATATGGAAACTACTTCGCCAAAATTTTGAGAAAAACAAAAAGTTGAATGATGGAAAATCTTGAAGAGGACACAGGTAATCGACTGGAAGTTATTTCAAACAATAAAAAATCTAAGTATGTATTGACTAAAATGTTAAAATTATTTACGACAAACACAATTCATTCCACTATTTCTTCCCCCCACCCACAAAATAAAAAACATAAAATATTATTCTTTTATCGAGTATACTTTTGAATGATACCAGAAACCAGAGTACATACCACCTTTTAAAAGAAATGACTCTTATATTGCATGCAAAACATATCTCTTAACCTTTTGTTACTAGCGAAATAAGTAAGAAATGATAATGTACCAGGATATAAACATTTCAACAAATGCAAGCAGAAATCATAAGATAAGCTTCAAAAGAGTAAGGTACATCAGATCAACATAAAAGCTGCGTAATTATTTCCACCCAAAACTCCAGGACAAAAATATTTAGTAGAAAAAGAAAGGCGCATGAGTAGACAGAATTGCACAGACGAAGCAGGTGTTAGCGACAAACACCAATTCTTCACAGAGAAAAGGCCCCTTCAGCTCATTTGAGAAAGAGAGGAAGAAAGAAAGATAGAAGCAACCAAACACCTGTTCGCAGAGCACACTAACACAAGTGTAATGGGAAATATTAGTTCATACATAGTCCCAGTAAGCGAGATCATCGCTCTTGCTCCTCCACTTCTTCAGACGCCACCAGTCTCGCCACCACGACCAGGCCTCCATAGTCTAGCTGAGTCTAGATCAAGGCTGAGAATCAGCACTCTTCTTCCGAGAGATCAGAGAGTAAGAAGGCCGAGAATCCACAGCTGCAAGACCCAGAGTCACAATTCTCACGTTTTCTTGGATTTGGAACTAAAANTAGATATATATATATATATATATATATGAAACTTTTCTCTCCGAGTACCAAGATCACAGAGGATGGAGAAACCTAAATTAGGAGAAATACAAAATTATAGAGGGTAAATATAACTTCAAAATGGCTATCAATATATATCTTTCCTGCCCTAATATTGTAGGGAAAGCAAATGTTTCAGTAGTACAAAGAGCGTGTGTATCTATACAACAAAATGTGTACTAATAATTTACATTTTGACACATTAACACATTGATTGCGTATTAAAAGAAATACATTTTAGGATTCCAGCTCTCTGCAACATTTGATGAGTTTTCAATTGGAATGATCTTTAGTTAAAACAACAATTTTCTTATTTTGACAGAAAGAAAGATAAGAGAACATCAGTACCAGACTTCACATTAAAATGTTATTTGTGTCGACAAGTGATAAAAGAATGACGATCCTACTAAAATAGAGGAGAGAAACAATTTTATTTCATCGTCGGAAACAAAAAGGATAAAAACTAAAGAAAAGAGCATAATAAATTTATAAACAATTTTCTTCATGTCCTTTTGTTTTTATCTGAGAATTTTACAGCAAAATCTCTTTGCGAGGTTTTTACAGACGCCTAGGAATAAAGCTGGTATAACATTTAAATCAAAATTACTTAGATTAGCGGAATCTCTTAAATCTATTCTCTCAGAAAATCTCATTGCAATGAGAAAAATATGAAACAGTCACTAAAATATCTAAAGCCAAAAAGAAGCCAAGAGAGCTCAAGCAAAATCTTGAAAATAATATTTCACATAAAATACAAAAAAAATTTTTCAATCAATTTGTTTATCATTATGTTAAGTTTTGGCGTTACGTTCATTAGGCAATCCTGATTGGCATCCTATTTTGGATGGCCCTGGCCGATCGTCCGAAAATAATCAAGTTTACTAGTTGAAAAAACAGTGAATCCAAGTCTTGTACATTAGCTTGTAAAGCATTGATTAGGACACGTGAGCAGGCCAAGTGCTGGGTGTCATTTGGTGAAAGAATTGGCTCATGTAAAACTGCAAGCTAGTCCCTGCCTCGCCGCTTGGACCACACCTCCGTCAAGATGCTCTATGGCATATGGCTCCACTTAACAAAATGCGCAAAAAAAGTGTAAAAACATTAAAACGATAATTTTACAAAGAAAACAAAAAGGAGTACACGAGTATTAGCTCGTAGGACCACTAGTTTTAGTCAACGGCAATTTACTTTTATCAACGATTCATATCCATTTAACAGAAAATCATCCAGTGGTACAGAGGTTGGAAGGTTTTCGTACAATTACTTCACAAAATACTTAGGCATGCGGGCAGGTTCAGGCAATGAAATTTGCTATTCCACTCTACCTCACTTCAGGAATAAGACATGTTGCATCGGGAAAGGTTTGCAGTGGCAACTAGTAATCATCCATAACGAGCACAGCTGGCCAAAAAGCGTTAATCCGTTAATTAAAGATGTTAACGTTTCGATCAACTTTTTAACTTTCAAGTTAATTCCCAAAACCATTAACGTTTTTATTGAGTCCGTCACATTTATCTTCCGTTAACTTAAGTCCTCTAACTTTTTAAAGCATTGATCCCGCGATGTCGCGTCGTCAGAACCGACGATTCACGATTTGTACACAGCATACATGATCATGTGAGGACGGAATGATATAACAACTACTGCAGATGTCAAGGAAGTGTAGTTTAGGGTAGTTCGTATTTCAATTAACAGGGGAAGGTTACATAGATTCATATAATTTACAACCATTTCTCCAAGTTCTCTCTTCAGAGCTGGACGATACCTCGAAATATCCTTAGCTTATATCGCCATGTAAGTCATGATTGTCATAGCTCCTTTGTGTCATGGATGCGAATTAAGATGGATGGCATATCAGCAAAACACACTCAGGGGTTAAGGTATTGTATTCAACATCAAGTCCTTTTCAGCATTTTCTGATGATTATTACCCTCCACCTGCTGAAATAACCGATAGCTGAGCAACTCACACGGCGAAGAGACTATTCCATCCTATTCTTATATATCATACGTGACACATCCTGAGTACTGTATTGAGAGGGGTCCGAATCAAGGATCGCTACCACTAATGGTTAGTTTGGTTTCTTATCGCAGTCGCAATAAGAGCCACTGAAGAGAACGGTTTCTTCAAGTTTGAGGTGAGAACTAGTCTACTCTTATCCTCTTTTTGCTATTCGATTAACAGACAATCCAGAAATGCAGAGATCATCATACTTCATTCCACTACAAGACAAGGGTCTTCCGACTTCTTTTAGTTTTCCTCACTTTGAGAATTGCTTCCCCAGAAAATGACAAGTTTTCTTTACAGCAAGCTACAAGAACTTGGAGAGGGTCCACAAAAAGGTGCTTAATAAGGTGTCATGCTTAAAACTATCCCCATCCTCTATAGTTCTGAGGTATGCTTCCAGAGGAGAACCGTCAAGGCAGCCTCTTTCGGTCTGAATACGTCTAGTGTTTCCTCCCGTAAGGACTCATGAAAGGTTTAATTCGCTTGCACAGCGTACGTCACGTACAAGTAGACGCGCATGTCGCGACATACGTGGAGGCTCGAGGTTATTAACTCGCCAGCGAAGTCTCTAAACTTCGAGATCGCGAGGTCGCAGGTTGTGCTTGCTTGCACAGTACAGTAGTAGTACATTGTACAGTAGTAACACGCCTAAAGATGTCTTGAACAGAAAGACGAAACGTAGAGTACAAAAAATATTATAGTTTTAAAATGATTTTCATTTGTTTTTGACATCTTGCGTTTTTACTAGTTCATTTATCACAACAATAAATTTTAAAGTGGGTTACGTGTGTATTTTATGTGAGGTTTTAAAAACAGAATAACTGTCTGCTTAAAACAAGAAAGGTCGAATAAACTATTTTAAATATGAATTATAGTCCATTATCATGAATCTATTTTATTTTTATCGATTCCATTAAGAATCAGTAAGGATAGCAAAAAGAAAAATTATCATAATATTTATTCTGAAGTTGCAAGCAGCATTTATTCTGTGTCTCGATACAAAACTCAGGATGATTGAAGTCGTGAAAGCATGTAAAGCAGCAATTGTGTCTGCATATAGCACAGGTGATAACGCTAGCATTTTTACGATCAGATGAGATTTATAATGTTTCCAGAAAAAAAATGAACATTTGGTTCTCGGTCATCGATGAATTTTCACGCAAACCAGACGTATTGAACCATGTTACCGAAGATTGGTGCGGCCAACTGAAGGTTAATTATCGAATGGATTTTCACACATTTGGTTCTCGGTCATCGATGAATTTTCACGCAAACCAGACGTATTGAACTATGTTACCGAAGATTGGTGCGGCCAACTGAAGGTTATTTATCGAATGGATTTTCACACATTTTCCTCGCGATGAGATTTCCCTGTTTTTCTCGAGAAGATCGCTGCAATTTTGAAACCTCTATTCACCTGCCGATACAAATACACGTCACACGTCTAATTGAAAAATATGTATAAAAAGTGCCAGCTGTAGCCTCGAACCAGCAACATTGCGATTTCGAATAAAGACTCTTGCCGCTGCGCCACGGCAGCTCGACAACTTCCGTAACATATTAAGAATACGAATGACCATCGAAATTTCAAATTCGGTTTTCTCTTAGAGTTTTGAGGTGGGTCGTCTTTTTCTTTTGACAGTTGGCCTTGAAGGTCATAAACTTTATATACGATGAAAACGGTTCGAATTGGTAATGACATATTCGCGCCCTTTCCTTGTAAGTAAAAAAGGATGCATATCTTACCGTATACATCAAATCAAGGCCTACAATAATAGTAAAAAACCGCTGCATCCAGATGGAAGAAGTCGATTGTGATAATTTTTTAAGACAGGTAGAGGGTATCACAATACAAAATGATTAAATGTACACTTTTCTAGGAAGAACAATTACTGACATACGCGACACAAACTAAGTAATTTCAGTATGGCGTCTTGTCTCCATACTGGCGAATGCCTAAACCAGTATCACGCCTTTGAGTCGTAGATGTCTTAGAATAGTGTACAGAAAGACCATCCCATGCATCTTGCATTTGAGCACATAGTTCTTTCAAAATAGGAGGTAGAGGTGGGGTACACTCCACAGAACCCATTTCTTTCTCAATATGGAAGGGGTATCCAATTCCTACATGTGGTACCCTCTACCTGCTCTCCAAATATGATCGGAATCCGCCGGACGCAGCGAATAGGAAATTCCGGATGCAGCATTCTTTTTTATGATGAGCGTAATTTCAAGTGGTGGGACAGTTACGTATTGAGGCGATCCCACCTTACGGGTTACATCATATCGTGAAGCAGAATTTCCTTGACATTTTGCACGCAGTCTACAGGCATTTGCAAGGTGAAAAACTGGTACCTAGTGCTCAAGAGGTCTTGAGCAGTGATTCTATCTACCTTCGCGAAAGAAAATGAGTTGTCAGGAGAAAAACGTATTATGTCTTGTCTTCAAATTTACACTTCATTGCTGGTGAAAACTGTTCGGTTCAAGGTAAAGAGTACAACTAGGGGGAAAAAGTACAACTTTGTTAACACAAATTTACCTTAACAGTCGTACAACGGCTAGAACCGCACGTTTCGATAAGGTCGTGGTCATGCAACACAGATTGTGGAAACAATTGCACGTCCAACAATCAAGGAAATTTATTCTGAAGAAATCCGTCGTGTTCAAAGCCACATCCCTTACTCTCACAAACAGTGAACGACTTAGGACGGTGACAGGACTTACCACAGGGCACTACCATGTCCTAAAACATTTTAAAACGTCAGGGTAGTTTGATGATGAAATCTGCCGTATTTGCGGAGAATTCGAAGAAACTATCCATCCCATCATCCTGGACCAGGAAAGCAAGGAAGAGAAAGCTCCTTGGGTCTCTGTGCCAGGACAAAACGTCAATCTCTTCATCGGGAGGAAGGTTCTCTCCAGTTAAGGGTAAAGAGCTGGGTCGCTATTGCTAGGCCTTTCGGGGATGCACAGTGGGCTTTCTTAGCCTAGGTGCATAGGTCAATTTGAGACTGTCTCCAAGCCCCTCGCCCTAACTAACAAAAATTGGTAACGATGAATGAGAACAAAACCATCAATGCACAGGTGACAAATTCATTTGATAAATGACGTTTATGGAATTCATATGAAATAACAAAAGCAGGTTTCCACCTTACTATTCGCTGGGCCAGTGAAATAATATGCGATTATAAAGTGCTCAAATACAAGAGCCATTCAGAGTCTGGGAAAAACTACATGGGTACAATATCAAAATTTACTTGTAGTGCAAAAAAATCAGTTTTGTTTGCGATGTAATCCAACGAACTGAAATTCCAAATCGAGACAATCTAAATAAATCCGCAACCATATTCGCTTCATGTATAACATACGTTACTGACATTTACACATTTCTGAAGAAATGTTTCTCTTTCGGATAATTAATTATCCCGACACTTCCAATACAGTGTACGTCTTGCACAATTAAATAAAATACATAAAAGCAAGCTTTGTGACCAATCTTGTTGTAGTAAGAACGACAAACTCCTTATTTGGTCACAAAGGGAAAGCTGAAAGGAACACAACACACGTCCATAGGGATCATACGCACACACACGCACACAACGGAAGAAAGTGTACAGAGTACTACCAGTACTACTCTCCAGTAGGGCTCTGCCACATCATCCACGTCCGTCACCCAGAGCCCCCCGGGGAGGTCCTCATGTTCCATGCTGCCTTCCTTCCACAGCCTTCCAGCCTCCAGGAAGCAGGCCTTTGTACAACTGCTGGAATGCTCTTTCCCTTGCAAGTTCTCAAAGAGAAGACAAAGGAAGAAAGAACACTCATGCAACCCCGAGTCACAAGAAAGAAGGAATAATCTCACGCAACAAAATCAAAATAAAACATTCTTTGCAGCAGTTGTGCAAAGGCCACCACAGTCAGTAAAGAAAAAGAAGAAAGAAAGACTCTGGAATAAATAAAATGCAAAACAAAGAATAAGAAAATGCACACAGTAAAATAATGACAAAAGAAATAAATCAGACAAATAAGAACAAAATTACAAGGCAATTTATGAAGTAAGGCTGCGATTAATTTTTATTAAATTATTTCAATTTTTCAAAACGTTTACACGGAATAAAAATGAAATTAGGATCAAAATAACTAACTTAACATGAAACTATTCAGCAATGATTCAGGCCTTTTTTATTAGGTAAAGTAACATAAGGGAGATAAAAGATGGGGTTGTAAAAAGGTCCTGACACATGTCACATTATTCATTCACATAATTTAAAAAAATAATTGATATCATGTGCAACAACAAAATGGATGTTCGGGCAATTGAGTAGTGTTACTGTTCAAAACTTCGACTTGTCAGCAATTAGAGCAGACATCTTCAGGAGATCACTCGGAGCAAGTACATTAAAACACATTTTTGAGGGGGGAGGGGATGGGGAAAAATGTGGAAAAATCCAGTATTACAAAGACTGATTCAGAAACGGAGCTCATCGTTGAGCAACAGCTATAAAATTATGTATTACAAACAACAACAAATATTAGAATTTGAGCAAAAATATTGATTTACTATTGTATTGGCTTACTAACTGAATATATAAAATACTTCCTGTTTCTTGTGCGAGTAAGGGGTGGGAGAAAATAAGAAATCTGTGTCTTTCATCTCCTACACAACCGAATCCACGCAAGCGCTATGGTCGCAAGCCAAGTTGACAGAACGCACAATTATTCATTTCGGGTGTTCACTGCGTACTATCTACCGAAAAGATATTACTTCTGTCACTCTCACAACATAAACAGAAATATCTGACACTCAGATCACACCCCGAGGCGCCAATCTACATGTTGTGCTCGTAATCTCTGGAAGACCGCTAAGATCACGCACGGTAACCAGAGTGATAACGACCCCAAGCCAACAATATCACCGCCACCCGTCTTACAGTTATGTATTGCAGCACTTGAATAAAAAGCGATCCATTCTCCTTCCGCAAGGAAAAGGGTATTTTAGAAACGTCCGACAGTGGGATATTCGCAGACAGATAGTAGTTTCGTTCTTATCGGTACCTCCAACTAAAGTCGCACCACTTTTTTCTTCCTACAGGCTCGAGTAAATAAAAGTATTCAGTCAGGACAGGGGGAAGTCGGAAGTCAGTCTCGCTAATAAAGAAATTGGAGAGGGGGGAATTGAAAGACACTTTACGGAAAAGTACGGAACAGTAGCAATGGGTGGGATCAACAGAATATACACGTTGGTCCTTTTAAGTCAAGACATCAAAATATTAAAACTAAGCGTCGTAAACAAAAAATTTAAAATATTTTTTTTTCTGGTAAGGTATTTGAAACTATCCGTCTCAAGTCGCGTTTTCCCCCGAGATTTCTTTTTCCAGTAAGTACTGGAGATGTCAGTTACAATTGCGGTAAAAATTACAAGTTTCATAACAATAACACTCATAAATAGTCACAAAATACATATAATAAAGATAATCCATTTCAAGTCTGTATCGATATGTAACAGTTCAACAATACAGTCTCCTTGTAACAAAGTGGTTTTGTGTAATTTGTACACAGTCTAGTAAATGTTTTACTAGACTGTACGGAAGACCAAAGATACATTTAAAGCTATATTTATTACGTAATAAAACTATTTCCAATGAAAATTATAAGAGAAAAATAAAATGCAGAAATTGGTACGCAGCTGAACAACTTCGATTCCCGACTCGTCGCCATTTTCACCTGACCGAAAGTTCTCACACATCTTCTCTACGCGTAGGGTATGCGGAAGAAATATGTACATGACGAACCTTAACACGTAGATACGTGTGAAACCGGTAATAAAGTGACAGAGTGACATGTGCCACGGACTTAGACAGAGGCAACACGGACAATGCGACCAGGGTCGCATCGCTTAGTGGCTTATATTTTATGTATTTGTATGCGAGTAGTGTACTTGTTTTTGGTAATAAATTAGAGTTCATCACCTGTCGTATTCTCGTTCCACTCCTTCCGCGAATATAACAATTGGTTTCGAACTTAACATGGAGCAACTTGCCCAGGTACTAACTACGATGGTACAACAGAATCAAATCCTTCAAGTGTTGCTACAACAACAAAGGCAGACCCAAAACAGTACGAGGGAACATTCGTTACCGCCCTTTCCGGAGTACATCAAGGACAAGGAAACATGGAAGGACTATGCCTTGCGACTGGATCAGCACTTTCAAGCATGCAAGGTAACTGATGGACAGCAAAAATGCGCGTTTTTGTTAACATGGGTTGGTCAGGAAATATTTCAGTTATTAACGAAGTTTTATCAGAATAAATGCCCTACGGAATATAATTATACGGAATTGGTGAAGTTAAACCAGTATTTCGACAAGAGAGTGCATGTATTAGCAGCAAGGTTCTACTTCTTCCAATAAAGAAGGAAAATCAAACGAATGCAGAATGGGCCACGGAATTACGGGGTCTAGCCAGGGAATGCAAGTTCACATGTAGTAAAGAAGGTTGTGGCACGTCGTATCAGGATTCATTAATTAGAGACATGATACTACACACACAGTGTGTATTTAGTATCATGAGAGCAATTAGAAATTTAATCCAGTTTTCTTTATTTTTCGACTACAATACATTAAGTTAGATTCAGAAGTCATAAATTATATCTTATTAGGGAGTCTTTAATAACCCTTTAAATCAGACGAAGCCAGATTTTAGTGATTTTATTGCCTGGCGGTTATAGAGCGGCAGGAGTGAATTATTTATTTTTACTATTAAATGTTAAATCATATTAAGAAGAAACATGTTTTTACAGCCTTTAATAACGGTCTCAACATCCATGAATATTTCAGTAACTTCTTATATATGGCGATGCTAGCTTTAACTAAAGTTAGCGTGACATCCACCTTGTAAGAGAAAATACAGAGCCTTAAAATCGACATTAGCGCACTTAATTACCCTATTAAAAACTTGTAATTTGTGCTCACAGAGAGTACATAATTTGCACAACATTATAATGCAGACGTTTTGGTCCAAAGTCTGCTTTTATAATAGGTAGGGCTGCTAGGTGAACATTCCGCTAGCACGCCCACTTGATATCCATTGTTATCTACTTTCCGAATGAGCACAAACTTATTCATTATCGAACGAAATTAGCACAGAATTATAGAACGATTGATTTCATTTTATAACGAAGTAAGGCTGACATCTTAACAGACGTACTTGTCGGGATAATCTCGATTCTTCCAATGTCAGTCTAAGAGTCCACGGGTGGTAGCAGAAATGGAAAGTGTGATCTCCGTCCATCAAAAACATTATCTATAAATACGAGGTAATTACGTTATTGCGGCTGTTGATAGGATTGGCAGCCAAAACCATAACAATTTCGCCGTCACAAATATACGTTAAAGGTTCGAAACATCCACAATCATATTCGAATTATTCACGGTTTTTTAACACTGCTATAATCCAATTTTCTAGGTACCAAACGAAAAGTTTGAATTATTCAAGCTCGACTGTAACTAGAGTGTCAATTAGGGCACACTATCAAAAATGGTCTAGACAAAGTATTGGAATTCTAAAAAGGGCAATTCTAAAACGGGATTTTACTCAGTACATCACGAAAATTGCGCACGCAGGGTGTACGCATAGAATAGAACACATTAAGACGGAATGCCCATTTTAAAGTCATAAGCGAGCTCAATAGATGAAGGAGATAAAAATTATAATCACGACCGATCTGAAGAAAAGAAAAAAAGACACTAATACACGATATAAGAAAATACAAATTGTTTGTGCGCTGTATTACAGAATTGGGGCTTAGAAGAAAATTGATTAAGACAATTTGAAATCCGGATGATAGCAGATGTAATGGAACTATATACGAAAGGTAGTACAGCACCCACCATCCTGTGGCTAGCGAAGGCTACGAACCCATGTTTCGCGAAGGGTTAAGGTACAGTTGTGGCTTTGAAGAGCACATCGTGGAGCAACGATGGTACCCGCACGGAAGCATTCGGTCGGTAGCTCGGTTCTTAAACTCAGCGCGGACATAAAAACTGAGAAATGAAGATTCAAGATTGAATTTCAAATAATTGGAACGAAGATTTAGATTGTGGCATTTATGAAAGCTTGGGAGTTTCATATTCTTCTTTAAATTTCTTTTATTTACTAAAATAAAGGAATAAGGAAATTTTTTTTTTACATTTCTTACTTTTAATTTATTTCATCCTGGAGTCGGAAACTAACTTTATATTGATATGATAATAAAGAGAGTAAGATATTGTTAAATAATTTAATCAAACAATTAATTAATACTGAAAATTTCTTATGTTACATCTCTTATTCCGCAAATTACAAGAATGATGATAATAATTCAAAAACAAAATAAAAGTTTTTAAAAGATATTTGTGTTAATGTCTCTAAATTAATCCACAATTCATTTCTTTAATTTATAAAACAAGGTTTTTAAAAGTCTATCTCAAATCAAACAGGTTGTTATACGCTTTTTTATTCTTGAAAATCGAATGAAATGTGTAAACAATCATCAAATGTTTAAAAAAATAAGAATGAGAAATCACAAATTAAGGATGCACGAGGAACATGGACTAGAAAAATATTTAGAAATCGATGGTCACATCCTCTCATTCACATTAAAGTATTAAATACTATAAAATCCACAAGTGTCTCGTGAAGGAACACAAACTAAGAAAATTTTCTCGTGATGTATAAATAAAATATCAGGTTCACTTTCAATGTGTTTATCCATTGAGTTGGTACAAGTTCAAGGATAAGTTGCACTCATTTAACACTAAATAAATATTTCCACGTATAAGTAATGTCGTGTTCTGTACGTAGCTAAAGAGAAGCTGAAGATAACGGGACTTAAACAGGCAGTGCCTAGTAAAAGGACAGTGAATAAACGCAGCGGCTCTATTCTTGGCGTGGAACTTTTTAATGTGCCGTTGAGAGAGGCATAGGGCTCGAGGAATGTGAAAGTATGGAAAGAGAAGATCCGCTGACTGCTCCGAGCATGGGGTCGGAGAACAGGGCAGCGGACACGGCGCCGGGAACCGCGTCCTCGTCTTACGCGATAAAAGGTGGGAGATATCAGCGGTGCGCCCCCATTCTATTGGCTGAGAGAGGCGATGTAAGTGGAGGCGGAGACACGTCACGTGTCCACGGAAGTGTGTCTTACGAGTGGACTTTAAGACTAGTTGGGAAGTGTGGAAGTTAAACTTGCGGAGACAAATATACAAGCGCATATTGTTTCTTTTACAATACTAAACGGTGATAAGTGTTGCTAAATAACGAAATAAAATCGAATTACTCGTATTTTAGACGCAATAGTAACAAACAAATTATTTTCATACATTCTTTTGAATGTATAACAAGGAAATTAAGGTTTATTTACGGTACCCGAGGAAGTTACGGTCCTTTTAATGTGGGCTAAGTTCGCATATCCACAAACACATTGTAGTGAAATACGCTATAGGACGTTCCCTAACGCGTATTAGTGAGGATGGAGGAGGTTGAATCGGAGGGGTCGAGAGAAAATTTTGGTATACAGGAAAATATGGGCGTAGATTGCAATTTTTGATCTTCTACAGAAGAAATTTGATTGCTCTGGCATAAATATTAGATTGATAAATGTCGTGGTATCATATTAGAGAAACAAGAAAAAAAAGAAACATTTCTTAACGTAGTTGATCACCTTCCATGGTCTGAAAGTAGACATTTAAACAATCAGTTTTAGCAAATATAAAATTGAAAAAGGATCAATTATTTATTTATTTATTTATTTATTTGAAATAGACAACATTCCAGAGAACGTATTTTGCGCCAAAAGGCAGATGTAAAGATTCTGATACTTAAAGTGGGCCATTATCACCCTCAGGAACCTTACTGAGCATTAGTGCAATACGCAAATAACCTTCTTAAGGAATAACAAATACGAATGAGTTATCTTCATCTTCCGAGCAGCAATCGCCAAAGACGTTGCCCCCCTCACGGCTTCACTCCGCAATACACAACGAAAATTCCCACTGGAAGTGCAGAAACGTGTACGTTATGAGTTTCTATGACGTGTATTTAATCACAAAGCGGCGACACTCAGACCCTGAACTTACAAAATTACAAACCTGTTACGAAAATTACATGCAATTCATTTAACAAGAAATTCTACTAAAAATTATATAACAAATTCATCTCGCACCTTTTGTTCACTAGCCGTTTTCTCACATTCTTAAATTTATGTTTTCTTTTTCGTTGAACTGGGTGTATCATACATTTATAAGGCACGATATTACGAGATACCAAGCCATAAATTATTTCATCGAAGATCTGAATTTCAATCGGTGTGGACAAAGTTTTCATTCTCTAATACAACGCAACTTAACTCTGAAATTCCTAAATACAAAAGATTATTATTTAGCTGGAATTTAACTCTGAAAAATATCAAAACACAGACTCCTACAATAAAACATTCAATGTTTTACAATTTCTCATTAAACGACGCAGCTCGTGTCAACTTCTCAATCCAAAATCGTTTATCAGACAATTTCACTACTCTTGTAGCCGAGAGGATAAACACTTAAACATTCTACTCAACAAACAGCACTAAATGCCTAGAATCAGTGATCTTGCTAAATAATATTGCAGGTAAATTAAAAATAAGTATCCATTGCTACATTCATGCATGAACAGAAAATAATATTTTCAGAAGCAATACAAAATTTAATGAAATAATAATTTCAAATGAATACTAATACAACACTGATGATAAAAGAGTATTTTGATAAACACACTAAAAGAACTCACTCGATTTTTCACAGTTCTTAGACCAGGGTTCCCATCTGCATCGACTCCAATATAAAACGCCGGTCGCGCTTTTTTAAGACCTTGATAACCATGCTCAAGTTCTGTGTAGGACATCCCACAAATCTGGACACAGAGGAGCTGACAGCAGGAGGACCACTGATAGTAACTTTACCCAACATCACAACTTGCGACAATATGCGAAAGAGTAGTCTGGAAAAGAAGAAAACACGCAAAATTTAAGTGACAATATATACCAAATCTTTGCAAGTACACAGCAATATCACGGCACAAATGTAAACTAGTGGTGTAAAACCATAGCACATACTTTCTCATACACGTTTCTCTGTCTGCAGCATAGAGTGAGAAAAAATTCTACAGTGAAAAGGTCATTTCTGGTCCTCTAAATTTTGGTTGTCTTCCAGTGCTCTATTCATGCTCAAAGTCGCTAGATGAACTTTGAAATTTGTCTTTTATTTGAAATTTGAAAGTAAAATGAATAGTCAGAATATTATTTCAATACGAGCAGCAACATATAAGCCTTATAAATACCGTAAAAGCGATGTAAATGTAATTTCGTTGTAGATTGAAGAAATTCATGTATTCTGTATCTGCAGTGCGTTCGCTGTCCTCCTAGGAATTTTACCATTGTCAAATCTTTTATTTCAGATTACGAAAAGTGTATTCTACGTCTGCTTGGTCCATCTACACTGCTAAATATTATTCAAGTTCTTTGAAACAGTAAACAGCGTAAGTGTAGTAGACAGAAATTATTTTACTGCGTCTATACCAAACTCTCAAGCGAAATACCACTAATGCGGATAAAGTGCAAACTGATGGTACTTTACGAACAGAAAATTAAAGCAAAATCGTTGGAGCCGTTTCTGAAAAATATTCGAAACAACACTTTGATCTTCATGTGAAGTACCCTTTGTTTTGAAGTAAAAAAATAGAGAACGTGCATCAACAACAAGTAAATTCTAGCGTAAATACGAAATGCGAATTAAATTGATTCATCCGTTTACTCAGAATCGTTGCGCACAGACGGACGGACATGATAAAAACAGTTTTTCAGAATCAGGAATGGCCAAAACGGATATTTCCGTCGAAATCTCGCTTTTGAAATTTTTCACAATTACAAAACTTTCTATATACTAGGTATATGAGAAGGTAAGAATACGAAGTCTGCGGTTGTTCAGTGGTACGTTAGGGAAGGCACCTCCTCCCTATCGCCAAGAAAAAAATATGAAAAACGGTGGGACCCACAGCAGACACTCTAAAGTCCAAACTCCGCAGCAACTTAATAGGATGGAAAGTACAACATATTACAGGCGGAAGGAGCATTGCGCCAGGTCAGAAATTTTACTTATTTCGAGTCGCGGGAATAGACGGTCTCGAGAGTTCAGGGTCTGTCTTTTCCCGCAAAATGTCGGTAAATCTTAAAACATCGTATGCTTTTGCCTCAATTGGTCTGAACTCGGAGTTGATCGGATGATACCTAGTTTGCTTCCGGAGAATAAATTAGTTTATTGTCCTCCACATGCTCATAAGCAGTTTGTAATAAATTTATAACTACAGCTCAATACCTCAGTACGGTCTAAGAATGCCAAGCATCTCGGAATGTCATCTGAAACAGCGTCAAATTCCAAATCCCTAATCCTTACGGGCACACAAAAGAACATCCGGTGACCCAACAAGTGCCATACGACACGCTTTGGGAGCAAGAACTACTCAGAAAAATTTATATGCGTCCTGGTCATGCAATTAAGTTCATTGAGAGATTACAGTACAATCGCGAATGCAATAAAAAAAATTAGCACGAATTCAATATAAATTCAATAATTTGGCGGCGTCTTCCCTCTTCCCACTTCTGCTCCTGCCCTCCGAATCGTGAACTAACCTAGAATCCAAAATCTAGAGTGAACGATCCCTTGTAAGGAAAAAGATTATTTCAGGATCTTAACGTATTTGCATTCAGAGGTTTTGTTATATTTACAGCGATACTAAAATAAATATTATGTACAACAAAACATAATATTACCGTTTGATGGCTTCCCCCGAGGTAAATGTTCATCCCTCTCAGATGAAAATTGTAATATTATGTACATTAAATGAAATGTACACCTTCAAAAGTATTCTCTTGATACTTCACAATAAACAAGAAATACAATTAATATTTCTTATGTTTTATTTACCTCCTCTACCCAGTCCACTCTACCTAAAGTACATCTTTGTTATAATGAATTATAGAATCCTGGACTATTCGACTGATTTACAATGTGGGCCATTCCATCTAGAATAGGGCAGAATTGGCCCGACCATTTCAGATTTAGTTGATATATGTTGAAATATTTTTATTTCCTTATAAAAAAATAACTCCAATACGATTAAACACAAATAGGCCCGTTTTACGAGGTTAAAAGACGAATCTCCGAAGACTTACCAAAAAATTGTATTTCTTAATAAAAATACAAGCCCTTTTCTGTTTTCTGATCTTTTGCATTTCTTGGGTTAATCAGGAATGTTTTTCATGCACCAAAAGGGAAAAATGACCAATATATTCGTCAGTAATGTGCTAAATGGAATAAATGAGTTGAAATTTTGAAAAATTCATTTCTCAAAACCATGACCGATTTCTTTGTAATTTGAAGAAAATATTGTGCGGTGTATCTAAAATATTTTAAAAAGTCAGATATGCGCTTATTGGTTTAATTTTTTTTAATATTGCAATTTGAATGTAATTAATAATATTAAAAAATAATTCCAAAAACAGTTTATGTTTATATTTAATAAATAAATTGTCGAATAGCAGTACAAACTACGCATGACCATGTAGAGGACGATGAATTTATTTCAAATAATAATATAATATACCATGATTAAAGATGTGAACACGTCATTCTGCAACACCCAAATGATTTTTTTTAAGTTTGTGCTGTTTATCTTCGTTTTCGTAATATGGATATATAATGCATTTCAATAAATTTGTCAAATAATAGAAAGATTTGTATTTTGTATTGATTTATCATATCATACCTGGTCGTGATTGGTTCATCTGAAACTACATTGCTACCGGAGTTTGAATTTGGTCATATTACGGCATTTGAAGACTGAAAACATTCGCAACCTGGGCCACGATTCCCCCAACGCCACGGTTAGGACCTTTAACGAGCGTAGTTTCGAAAAAACATTACACTCTGCTGACATTTCAAAATATTTCTCGTGTAAACATAAATTCATAGTTGTAGCTTTTATTGTAATTCTTATACTGCGATGATGCTTCACGTGACAAAGGTTTTGTTTGAGATTAAACAGTCAGTCGTTTTTAGACATTGCATTAATAACTTTTGATAATAATGCACTGAAGTTGTCGTGTGATTTAGATCGTCGCAAATTATCACAGTATTGAGAGGTTTAACATCCTCGTTCTGTCAGTAGTAACATGCAAATGGTTGCACGGTCGATTGAGCATTATTCCAGTGAATACCCGACGCACTATCTTGCAAAATACAAGGATAATTTTCGAAAAAATCGGCAATGGCAAGTACTTCATTGATTTGAATGTTTTCTTTTATGGAACGAAAATATTCTGCTTCAGTTTTTGCAAAAAAAAAATCATGTGTTAACTGATTTTCGAATAAGTTAAAAAAAATTATTGTTAACATTCAAATCGCAATAGTTTAAACAATTAAAACCCATCCCTGACTTTCTCATATGTTTTACATGTACATTCTCCCAATTTTTCTCCAAGTTTCAAAGCAATCGATGATGGTGTTGTTGAACGATAATTTTTCAAAATGTCTTCTCATTTAATAGCATCTAGTGCATTATTATATTTGAAATTTAATTATTTTTTTTTGATTTATGTAATTTTAATTGCAGAAAACGAATTGTATTGTTTCTTGTTTATTATTCTATGCATTATGTATGTAAGCGTATAGACGGAAGAGCGGGTCAGATGGCCCCAGTCTCGCCACGTAATAGTCATCATCATTATCATCATAATAATTAAATAAACATATTTCTACGTTTATCAACTAAATCTGATATTGGCGAGCCAATTCAGTCCAATTATAGATGAAATTATCCATATTTAATTAAATTTTCTGGCTAACATTTACTTCTATTAAATTTTCAACAGACCACTCACCCATGGCAGAAGAGACTGAAATAATTTTCACGCCGAGCACTTTACTATTGGTGTCGGTCTGAAAAATCTTGGGGTCGACCCGAAATACAAGAACCACCACTTGAGGATGCAAATTATTTGGAAATGTTACGTGTAAATTATTTTGTTGGTTCCTTAGAATTTAGATTAGGAGGAAGATGTCCAATGAAATAAATATTATGCACAAATAACATAAAATGATAATCAAATAAATGTACAATTAAGTTTTGTTATCAAACAATTTTTTCTTTCGAAAATACCACACCATAACATAAATAATATCGTTGAGCTTTGTGCTTGACCCCTTTTGCCAAATCGTTGAAATTACAACCACTGATCCCAATTCCAATCAAATGGGGTACACGGTAAAATATCAAATATAAGGCCGCTATTACACGGTCATATTTCTATGTCATATCTATAATCAGAGATATGATNGGGCTACAGTCGCATCGTGTGGGGCGCAGTCCTCTGTCGGCATCTTTTGGCTTCAAGACAAATTTACGACTTTTTAGAAATTGCAAGTTAGCGAGGGGATGGGGGAGGCGACCCAACCCGACCAAATATACCCAGATGTGCGAAAGGTCGAGACAAGAGACAGTTTGTTTGAAAGATCGTTGAAAGTAAAACGTCGTTGCAAGAAAACGTTAAAAGCCCTTTAAAAATTTCCCAATCAGAGTCGAGGCGTAAGAAGGGGGAATCGTTTTGGCATTGGAAGTTTCGATCACGTGGGATTCAAAATTTTGAAGATTTTTTGGGAGAAGAATAGGCAAGAGGAGGGATAAAGCCCATTTAAGGAATGGCAAACAAAATTTCAGCCTAACTTATGTTTTCGCAGATAGCTCACTTATGTTTCGTCGGAGCTCAGACTTGTATTTTAGATCGCGCTCACTCGTGTCGCTCAGATAGCTCACTTGTTTCAGATCGCGCTCTCACACATGTTCGTCGGAGATCGCTCACTCGTGTCGCTCAGATAGCTCACGTTTTTTTTGTCGGAGATCGCTCATTCATGTGTTTTGGATCGCGAATGTTTGTCTGATATATTTCTCAGATGTTGCTCAGTATTTCTCGATGTTTGTGATATGTTTCTGATGTCGCTCAGATAGCTGATACTGCTCAGATTTTTTTCATAGCTCATGTTTCGTCAGATGTTTATTTTAGGTTCGAGATTTAATTGTTGATCTTGATTTGATCATCGGGACGAGTAAATGAGCTAACCCGATCCCAACCACGCAAAAACTAATTTCGAGTGGTTATTCGAACGGACATTGTAAATGCTGACGCTGTGTTTCGGAGGAGCCGATTACGCAGAAAACGGATAGGGCAACTTTTGGGGTAGTCGCCGCTGATCGACGCCATTAGCAGCTGCCCGAGATTGGAGCCGTGCTGACCTCTGCGAGGGCCCTACTCTACGGCCTGCCTAGTCTGTCATCTTGAGAGGTATTGTGCGATTGTTGGCAAATGTTTAAACCAACATCGTATTGCGCTTGCGCGTCATAGAGTAATTGGCATCAGTTATAAAAAGAGCACGAACTCTGGACTAAATCAGTGCC